>JAVJIF010006690.1:0-101924 GCA_038442645.1 Agave tequilana | reverse complement strand
GAGTCCAACTCTATCTGGGGGTCTGTGCCTTTACTGTAGATAAGGATGAATTGCCTCAAGGGGTAACTGTTCCATTTGAATGAGGATATGGCTTTAGAGGTGGAAATCTCCTGAAACTAGATTTACCTCTTCTTCTAATTACCCGACCCGCTTGGAGTTCACTAGATGAAGATTTTGAGTTAGGTGCTCTCTATGTGACCATGCATCACGCATTCCTTGGGGCTGGATAGACACGTGTCACAGTCTCAGGCGAGTCAGAAAGTGACCACTATAGATGCCCCCTCTGCTCCCTTCTCTTTGTAGGAGGTCAAGAGCTCTCCTTTGGGGCTATGGGGCTATAGTTCCCGAGGACCTTGAAGAACACAAGGGAGCAGAAAGTGATGCAAAGTCTGATGTTGACTTGGGTTGATTTGTTGTGCTTTATTCTTGTCTTGTTGTTACACGCGTGGCTCCACACGCAGAGCTTTAAATTACATCCCATCTATTGCAGCATTGATAAAGTAACCATCGCTTATGAATGTAAGCAATTTTCGAGAAAGGCATGACGTATCTAGTATAATGGTTCAAGTCCCTTCTTCCATGACATGCGAAGGGTCTAAAGTCGAGCAACTCTTCGTCTTCCTTTGGAATTCGGAGCCTGAGCGGTTGACATTTGGGCTTTTTCTCCTTATAAATAGGGCGAAACTCTAAGGAGAGAACGGTCAGTTATTGATATTGCATATTTATTATCACATTCTTATATTTTATCTTAAATAAACCCTGCTATTTTATCATATTTATCATTTAATTTTGTGCAGGCCTTTACAAAAGGAAATGGAAAAGAAATGAGCCCAAAGGCCCATTTAAATTCTGATTTAAATAAGTTTAAATTAAAATCAGGATTGGGACAAATATTCAGAAGATAAGCTGAAGATCAGAGCAAAACAGAAGATCACATCAAATAAATTGGTTAAAATTAGGATTTTATAAATCCAATTTGGTTAGCTCAACAATGGTATCGTCAATCTAGGACCTAATGATTAGTCTCTAATTTTGCATAATTTCATCACATTCTCATATTTATTTCATGTAAATTTTGCTAATAAAACCTTACTTGCTTGATCCTAGGTCCATGGTGTGCAAATGAAGAAGAAGACCTAAATCACTTTAATTGGTGATTAAAGCCTACCAAGTAGCCATTGACTTTAGAGTGAAGATTTTGTCAGCTTAAGGCATCAAATCGCAATCCAGAAGATCAAGGCGTCAGAAGACAAACTGGGCAACGCGCGGACCACAGGTCACCCACTGATTGAGGCAAAACCTGCACATAAAAATAAAGAATTTCAGATTTAGAATGAAGATGTGCAAGTGCTCAATTCTTACGCTATAGCAAGTGGCTATGCGGGTCGTGATCCACAAGGAGGGTTTGCGATGGAAGCGTTCAAAGTTTTTGTTGAAATCTTTGTGAAGATAAAACGAAGGTTCTTCTTGTTTCTTAAAAAGAAAAGAGAAAAGAGTTATGTTAAAGTTAGAAAGAAACGGTAGAATGGAAAAGTGGAGAGAATCAGAAAATGATGAAAGCGATTATGTACAAATGAATTGGAAAAGAATGAAAGAAGATTGGAAGATGTGGTGAAAGAAATCGTGTTGGTGATCTAAATTAAGAAATAAAAGAAAGGAAAGAAGATTAAAGAAGTACTTACCTAATTATTGATGACTTACCTGGAAACCTTTTGCATGTTCTACCTTGCTTCGGAGGCGTTCAACGCATAGATCATAGGATCGAGCTCAGTCCCCATTCGCATTATATCATCAAGCCTTACAAGAATGAAGTGATACGGATCTTGAGGAGGAGAACGTCTTCATAAAGTATCATTGCACTCACAAAGGTTTTGTATACTTATACTTCTGGATTCACTTGCAAGCTCATCAAAAACAAAAGAGGTAAAGTAAAAAGAGGATAAGGAAACAAAAGGAATATGAACATAAAACAAAAATATTTACCTTTATTACTTGCAGAAACAATGGAAGAAAGGAGGAGGGTACATCGGTGTCACTCTCAACATCAGCCTCTCTCTGTTACTTACATGAATCTTCATCTAACCTAAGTTTACATACAAATTACATAAAAGAAAAGAAAAACTTAAACTATAAGAAATGAAAACTAGCTAAATCCTATCTCTGCATGGTCGTCCCATTTTCAGTGAAAATACTTTCTTTTTATAGGCAAAAACCCAACCTACAGGATCCCGGGGAGATCGGGGGAGCAAACGCTCCCCTAACTCCACAACCAAGCCGCGAAAACGCGGCTTTGGCCGCGTTTCTGCGGCCGGGTGTGGCCAGGTGGCCACACCCTGTTGGTGGGTCTCGCTGGATTTCCCTTCTCTGCTCTTATCTTCAGTTGGTTTCTTCGTTTGAGTCTGGGATTTTGACGAAATGGCCTTTGATTTTTACTTCAACCGATCGATTCTGAGAGAATTCTTCTCAACCGGTTTTCAACCTCTTGATTTTTTTCCTGATTTACTGAGCTCGAATTAATTCTGATTTAATTCAGAATTCTGGTGGGCTTTTGGGCTCATTTCTCTTCATCTCCTTAAGGAATGGGCCTGCAAATAAATTAAACATTTAATTAGGATAATGCAGATTTTTTGTTGGCCCAGAGGCCTTCCTCTCTAGTTTTGATGATGATTAACTCATGTAGTTATGTTTACTAATAATCTTGTGATTTTAAGTTTCAGATCCTTTAGCAAGATATTAGTTGGTGATTAGCTTCAACAAGGAGTTTAGAATCTTTTCATGGTGATTCCGGTGCCAAAACTTAAAGATCATACCCTTGCACTCGGTGGATCACGTTTGGGATCGAGTCGACTTGAAGATGGAAGATCATTAAGAAGACTTAGGTATCCTAGTTTTAGTTTAGTGTGTTTTAGATCCTTTGTAAAGATAAGAATAGTTAATATGCTCAAGTGCACAACACATACATTTCATGTTTTGGATTTGGTTTCCATGAATAGTTGATCAAACAAGTTTAATTTGTTTTTATTATATTAGATGTGTTCAATATACATACATGCTTCATATCTTTAACAAACTTATTTGATATGTCTATTCATGAGTTTTAGGAAAATCAGATTTCCTTATTGAAAAAAATCAAGTCTGATAAAATACATGTTTTGGTTTTTGGTAAAAATGTTAAAATACAAAAATAGTTCATATTGATTGATATTTGAGCTAAACTTTTTATCACATGTTTATATATCAATGCAAAATGATAAAACTATTTTTGGGTATTTTTATAAGAGATAAAAGAATTTTTAGAAATATTTTAACTTATGTTTTTCTGCCCAGAACAGTGGCTGACAGGCCAGGTCGGCCGACCGCACGGGTCGACCGCACCAGAGGCCGGTCGACCTTTGCGGTCGACCGACGTGCACAAGCTTGTGCACGTTTGGCAGCCACAGGGACGGTCGGCTGGGCGGCCGACCGGACCAGAGAGCTCTGCTCTCTGTTTCTGGCGGTCGGCCGGACGGTCGACCGAGATGGCCCAACGGTCATATTTCTGACCGTTGGTGGTCGGCCTGCTGGCCGACCGCTAGCCTGTCAGGCTGCCAGATCAGCCTAACGGCTAGTTTTCTTTTTGGCCTATATAAACCCCAATTCTTTGAGATTTTAGCCAAGATTTTTAGAGCTAAAATTTCCTGACTTCTTCAGTATTTTAAATAAGTTTTGAAAAGAGTTTAAAGAGCAAAAAGATTCATCTTCTTTGTTTTAAAGTGTTTTGGTATTTTCAAAGAAAATAGGTTTTTGGGAATTGGTTTATTGTTCTTCATTTCAATATCTATTTGGTATTTTCCCAAGAGTTTTTCTTTGATCAAAATACTTGTTTTCCACACTTGAGCTATATCTCCTATCCTATTCTATTAGGATTTTTATTTTGTGAAAAGAGAAAAGAAAGAGAGAAGTGTTTGAGGTTGATTGAGCCTCCAAGTTGTAACACCCTTGCTTTTGTTGTATCCCTCTTTGGTAGAGGTTGATCGTGTGATTGGTTTGCTCCCTCTTTGGTAGAGGTTGAGTTGATTGGTTTGCTCCCTCTAGTGAGAGGTGGAGTTTTGGTTTGTAAACCTCTTCGGTAGAGGTGTTGGTTGTTGTTTGGCTACGGGCCTACCCCTCGGTTGTGAGGCGGTGTTTGAGAGAGGAGTTCGGTACTCCCTTTGTTGTAACAAATCCTCCTCGGTGGAGGTTCCCTCGGTGGGAGATAGTGGATTGGAAATCCTACACGGTGGTGTAGGCGGGGATGTAGAGCTAGGGGCTCGAACCTCGAAACATATCATTGCGTTGATCCATTGTCCTCTAACTCTCTCTCTCTTTATATTGTGCAAAGCATCATTCATTCATATCATTCATATTGTTTGTGTTGCCTTGCATTATTTCATATTGTTCATCTTTATATGCTTGGCTTGCTTGTGTGTGTGCCTCACTTATATTTAACCACAAGAGCTTCATATAGCACCTCAACCCATATTTAGGGGATCAAGAGGAGTTAGTCCAGAGCCCTTCACGGGGAATTCGGCTACACTTGTTGGTTGTATTAAGTGTGATTGCATAATTGTTTTAAGCTTCCGTATTTAGCGCACTTAGTTTCTAGATTAGCATTAACACCTATTCACCCCCCTCTAGGTGTTTTTCAATTGGTATCAGAGCCTACGCTCCTGATATTTAGGCTTAATATCCTAGGAGTGAGATCCTTTTGTTTGCTAATCTATTATTTACATTTGCTTGTTTGCACACTCATATAGTTTACCATGGACTTCATGACCCCACCTAGCTTTGACCCTTCCAACATTGTTGTTTGGAAGTATAGGATGTCCATGTACCTAAAGACCCTAGGTTTGCATGTTTTCCTTGCCGCTACCAAGAGATGTTATCTTGGTGACCGCAAGCATATAGGGGCCAATGCACAAGCCCTTGAGGCCATTAGAAGCACGCTTTCAAAAGAATATCTTATGCATGTTTCTAATCTTGATTTCGCTTTTGCAGTGTGGAACAAGTTGACAACCACCACCTCCTCCAAGCTTCAAATGCCAATCCAACAAGAGGAGGAATCTAGTGGAGAATCCGAGCCACAACAATGCCATATGGTCCAAGGGAATGACTCCCTTGAGGTACAATCAGAAACTCAACTAGATAGTTTTGATTCTAGTTCTTCATGTGATGAAAATTGATCCCCATGCTTTAAATGAAGAACTATCTTTGTTTGTGAAAAATTAAAAATAGAAAAATATAACATTTTGAAAAGAAAAGTCTAGGAATTGAAAAAGAAAATAAAAGTTTGCATTCTAGACTTAACAATGTTTTGCAAGAGAAGGTTGAGGTCTATAATGAAAGGGATTCATTGAGATCTCAATTAGAACTTGCACTTAAAGAAAATGAGTTTTTTAAATCTAAAAATGATTGCCATGTTATTTTGAAGAAAATTGAAAATTTGTCTTCAAAAGTTGATTTTGTTTTAAAAGAAATGTTGCTTTGAAAAATAAAATTATTTCTATTTCAAATGATTTAGATGTGCATTTAAAGAAAAATGTTGTTTTACAAAAAAAGATTGATGCACATGTTTGCCATGCTAGGGTAGTATCACACACTTCACCTATTGCATGCCACACTTCTTCTTTGGTCAACAATGATATATCCATGCTTAAGAAGAGTGTAGATTGTTTGGGCTCCACTTTGAGCCAATGTGTTGTTGGGCATACACGATTGGAATCTTTGTTTCGAAAGAAACAAGTTCCATCTATTCATGCACAGTCTCCATGGCATACACATGCTCCTCACGGACACCATCACACTTTGTATGCTCATGTGTACACTTGTACACATTGTGGACGTAAGGGCCACCTTGCTAAATTTTGTTTTGATCGTATACATGATTGTAATTTAGCAAATAAGTTTGTTTGGGTTGGAGAAGGTACTAACCCCCATGGACCCAATAAGATATGGGTACCAAAGACCACCCCTCTTGTTTATGATGTAGGTGTGGGCTCTCACATGACGTGAGAGTAGCGGTACCTTGGAGTGGATGCGTTCCGTGCCTAAAGATTACTATTTGGATGCATCACTTTTAAGGGACGTTTGGTGGAGAGGACCACCATGTTTTGGACACAAGGAAAGTTGCCTTCTAGGTGTTGGTAACGATTCCTAACTCCTTATTTATGTTTACATACTTTTCATATCATGTGTTTATAGCATGTTTTAATGTTTATCGATCATTATGAAAATGCCATGTTAATTAGATTAGTGTAATATATCTTAGTTGTTTGAGACACCCATGTTTAATATGGACTTATATTTTTGTGTTCTCACCTTGTTTTGAGCTAACATGTATGGCCTAGATCTAATGCATATGCATGTACATATTGATCATATGAAGTTTATGATTTGTATTTCATATTTTTTAATGTTTATAGATTATTGTGAAAATACCATGATTATTGAATCCTTGACATACATGAATAGCAATTTGAGACACCCATATTTAAAATGGATTATTATTTTGTGTTCTCGTAGTTGTTTAGCTATCATGGTTATCATAGGTTTAATAACGTGTGGATTTGCATAATAATCATGTTTATGATTTTCATGTTGATTTATATCTTGTTTTTGATGCTTCATGATTTGATTACTAGTTTAAATGTTAGTTTTCATTAAGACTAGGATTTATACTTGTGCATATAGTGGGCCACAAATAAATCTATATATGTTTGGGTTTGAATGCTTATTTTTTCCCATTAGATGTGCTAGTATAGTCTAGTTTTGATGATCCATGCATTTTAAACTGTATTCCTATTCTTGAGTTTGTTTTATGTGTATGAGTTTTCATTTCATGTATGTTTATTTTGCCAAACTTTAAGATATACATGTGTACCCCTTGAGTCATTTGCTTTTCATGCAAATCTTTATTATGGACTCAAATTGTGTTTAGGGATATGTATGTATACTTCTTGCATTGACAAATCATACATATACCTTGAAATGAAATTTTGTTTTAATGAAAATTTAGTTTTTCATATGTTATGTTTAAACTTCATGTATATGTCCATCTTGTCCAAACTATTCTTATACATATACATCCTTTTTGAGCCACGTGCCTTCATGCATATATCTATTGTGGACTCGTTGTGTTTGGATATGTATGTATACTTTAGCTTGTATAGGACATACATATACCTTGAAGATTAAATAGTTTTATTTTGATGATTTTCTTGTTTCAAGGAATTATTTGAGCTTAATTGAATATTTTCATGATCATGTTCTTCACATTGTATTTGTACACTCACATTTCTTGATTACTCATGTTTTGTTTTCATGAGTCATATTTTTGCTTAAATGATTATGAGTGTTGACTATTTTGTGAAATTCATGTTTTATGAAAAATAATCTTGTTTTATTCCTTACTTGAAGGATTTCGTACTAGTTAACAAAACTTTTCATTTTAACTAGTTCGTATTCTTCGTTTTTATGTATGTATGCGTTCAAATTCTAATGGTATCATTGTCATTGGTATCTAATTTTCATACATATATATATTTATTTATGCTAAGCTTGAAAACTTTAATGATTATCCTATTTCAATTGATTACTTTTAAATTGGTATCAAGCCTACGCATTGTTTTAGTTTGTATTTCATAAAGGGGGAGAAAATTTGACTTTCATATTTCAATTGGTATTTGATTTCCACTCCCACACTTTATGATTGGAAATTTGATGTTTATTTTAAGCATATGATATCACAATCAATTGTTTATATGGCCTAAAAAGAAAATTACTCTCTTTAGATATCAAAATATTTATGTTTTAAATTGGTATCTCAAAATTTTGTTTTGATGTTTACTTTCAATTAGTATCAAGATGCTTCATCGACGTATTTTCAATTGATATCTTAATTGATTGTCACCCCTATTTGTTTTTTGTTTTTTTTTTGTTTTTGAACAAAAAGGGGAGAAAAATTTATTGATTTGGTTTTGCTTTTACCCCTTATTAATGATTGTTTCTTTATATTAAAAGGGCGAGAAAAATTTTGTTTTGTTTGTTTGTTTACCCCTTTGTTGATGATTGAAAAAAAGGGGGAAAAGATTTTGAGTTTATAAGATTTTATATGCATAGTTATGTTTTTGCATATATTAACATAGTTATGATATTGCGTATATTAAGTTTAATTTAGTTTAATTTTAATTGGTATCTAGAGCATGTTTTTTTTTTGAACATTTCATTGGTATCTAGAACCTTTTATTGTTTATGCATATCTATGCATTCATGTTTAAGAGCCTTCATTGCATATCTATTATGTTTATTTGTTTATGCATGAGTTAAGGGGAGCTTCCTTGAAGCTTAACTTTAATCCATGCATATATAACTCCATGAGTTTTGTCATCATCAAAAAGGAGGAGATTGTTGGCCAGAGGCATTCCTCTCTAGTTTTGATGATGATTAACTCATGTAGTTATGTTTACTAATAATCTTGTGATTTTAAGTTTCAGATCCTTTAGCAAGATATTTTGGTGATTAGCTTCAACAAGGAGTTTAGAAGCTTTTCATGGTGATTCCGGTGCCAAAACTTAAAGATCATACCCTTGCACTCGGTGGATCACGTTTGGATCGAGTCGACTTGAAGATGGAAGATCATCAAGAAGACTTAGGTATCCTAGTTTTACTTTAGTGTGTTTTAGATCCATTTGTAAAGATAAGAATAGTTGATATGCTCAAGTGCACAACACACACGTTTCATGTTTTAGATTTGGTTTTCATGAATAGTTGATCAAAATAAGTTTAATTTGTTTTTATGTATATTAGATGTGTTCAATATACATACATGCTTCATATCTTTAACAAACTTATTTTGATATGTCTATTCATGAGTTTTAGGAAAAATCAGATTTCCTTATTGAAAAAAAATCAAGTTTGATAAAATACATGTTTTGGTTTTTGGTAAAAATGTTAAAAACAAAAATAGTTCATATTGATTGATATTTGAGCTAAACTTTTTATCACATGTTTATATATCAATGCAAAATGATAAAACTATTTTTTAGTATTTTTATAAGAGATAAAAGAATTTTTAGAAATATTTTAACTTCTGTTTTTCTGCCCAGAACAGTGGCTGACAGGCCAGGTCAGCCGACCGCACGGGTCGACCGCACCGAGGCGGTCGACCCTTGCGGTCGACCGACGTGCACAAGCTTGTGCACGTTTGGCAGCCACAGGGACGGTCGGCCGGGCGGCCGATCGGACCAGAGAGCTCTGCTCTCTGTTTCTGTCGGTCGGCCGGACGGTCGACCGAGATGGCCCAACGGTCATATTTCTGACCGTTGGCGGTCGGCCGGCCGGCCGACCGCTAGCCTGTCAGGCTGCCAGATCAGCCTAACGGCTAGTTTTCTGTTTGGCCTATATAAACCCCAATTCTTTGGGATTTTGGCCAAGATTTTTAGAGCTAAAATTTTCTGACTCCTTCAGTGTTTTAAACAAGTTTTGAAAAGAGTTTAAAGAGCAAAAAGATTCATCTTTTTTGTTCTAAAGTGTTTTGGTATTTTCAAAGAAAATAGGTTTTTGGGGAAATTGGTTTATTGTTCTTCATTTCAATATCTATTTGGTATTTTTCCAAGAGTTTTTCTTTGATCAAAACACTTGTTTTCCACACTTGAGCTATATCTCCTATCCTATTCTATTAGGATTTTTGTTTTGTGGAAAAGAGAAAAGAAAGAGAGAAGTGTTTGAGGTTGATTGAGCCTCTAAGTTGTAAACACCCTTACTTTGTTGTATCCCTCTTTGGTAGAGGTTGATCGGGTGATTGGTTTGCTCCCTCTTTGGTAGAGGTTGAGTTGGTTGGTTTGCTCCCTCTAGTGAGAGGTGGAGTTTTGGTTTGTAAACCCTCTTCGGTAGAGGTGTTGGTTGTTGTTTGGCTACGGGCCTACCCCTCGGTTGTGAGGCGGTGTTTGAGAGAGGAGTTCGGTACTCCTTTGTTGTAACAAATCCTCCTCGGTGGAGGTTCCCTCGGTGGGAGATAGTGGATTGGAAATCCTACACGGTGGTGTAGGCGGGGATGTAGAGCTAGGGGCTCGAACCTCGAAACATATCATTGTGTTTCCATTGTCTCTCTAACTCTCTCTCTCTCTTTATATTGTGCAAAGCATCATTCATTTCATATCATTCATATTATTTGTGTTGCCTTGCATTATTTCATATTGTTCATCTTTATATGCTGGCTTGCTTGTGTGTGTGCCTCACTTATACTTAACCACAAGAGCTTTATATAGCACCTCAACCCATATTTAGGGGAATCAAGAGGAGTTAGTCCAGAGCCCTTCACGGGAATTTGGCTACACTTGTTGGTTGTATTAAGTGTGATTGCATAATTGTTTTAAGCTTCCGCATTTAGCGCACTTAGTTTCTAAATTAGCATTAACATCTATTCAACCCCCCCCTAGGTGTTTTTCATTTATTCTATAATAAGTATGGAAATATGATACTAAATATGCAACATTAGCGACCAATCACACCCCCATGCCTATCTTTTGCTCGTCCTCGAGCAAAACAACTAAACTATACTAAGGATTATTAGATCACTTTCGCAGGTCACGCGATTGCACTGAGCATGTGCAACAAGCCGTTAAACCTCTAGGTTTCCCCTAGAGGACGAGTTCTGTCTCGTGAGGGTTTTCAGCGGATTACACCCACAAAATCCATAAAGAAAGGAAAACAAAGAGTTAGTATTTTCGAAATGCATTTTGAAAGAGAAAAATATTTGAAATATAATTGTAAGATTTAAGCAATCTATAAGTTATAGGAAAACTGAATTTTTCATTCCTAAACTTAGTCTCTATTCAAAAATTTGTTATCAATCAAAGTAAGGAGTCAAATTGTACTTCTCATCTAGTCTATTACTTTACCCTAAGTCATATGCACCTTGTGATTGTGAAAATTTTGACTAAGGGTTCATTAACTCTAACTCTTATGCCTTATATATATATATATATATATTTTTTGGTGGTATTATTCCTTAGTTCTATTAGGCTTTCTAATCTGCCCATGTAACGAGCCTTTAATCGATGACTCCCAAACTAAACGGTCTTAGGGCACCGGGTGAGAAAACAACCCAAGGACTTAAGGACTCAAGCAAATAAGGCCACAGAACTAAGGATTTTATTATTTGAACCTCTTTTAGGCGTGAATACTTATGCTTTATTAGGCACAAATACCCAGCTTAATCAGAAGATTTTTTATATATATATATTTCTTTTCAAACTTATCTAATCATCTTTCGCATAAATACTAAGGCTTGCTTAGGCCAAAGTACCTAGCTAATCAATAATTAGTTTCGTTCATATATATATTTTTTCTTTGTTTTTTTTTTTTTTATATAAGGCATAAGAATCTTTATTTTTGAACCCTAAGTGTGTAAGTGTATGAAGTGTGCATATTTCATTAAGGTAAAGATCAACTAAATTACTTTGACAAAGTATCTTCCTAACCCTAAAAATCAAACAAATAATCTTATTTTGACCAAGTATAAGAAATCCTAATTTGGATTTTCTTATTCCTTAAAATTAACTTAATTTCTTACAAAAAATATGTCAAAATATTGTTTCTATTTTCAAAAAGTTTTTAAAAGTAAAGAAAAGGTTAAATTTTTTTTTTAATAAAAAGAAAAACAAAAGTTATGTTATAACCCTCCCCCACACCTATCTCATGCATTGTCCTCAATGTATGAGTTAATGCATAGATGCATGAAAAAGACGAAAGGGAAGGAAAATGTTACCTTAAGGTGGTGGTTCCGGTGGTGGTCTGATTGGTCCACGAAATGCGGCCCAATCGACTTTTCATTAGTTTCGGAGGAACCCACCAGAAATTTCTTTAATATAACCCACTAAAATGATATCTGCATGAATGATTTTTATTATATATTTGACCCCATCTAATTTCCAAATTCCATAATTAATTTCGGAGTCAAATTTGTCAACCGCTTGTTCCAAAATGGAGTATGAAATGATAGAATGATTGACTTGGACTCAGGAAGTATAGGAACTAATACCGACTCGGGAAGGTGACTTAAGTCAAGTAAAGGTTCAGGAGTCGAGATTGGTTCAAGAAGCGGATCCAAGTCAAGAAGTTGAAACTCAAGTCCACATGTATTTTCTAACAATGGAATGTGACTTAATATTGGTGATTCAAGTTCAAGAATGATGGGTGTAGGAATCAAAACTGACTCTAAAATATTACTCAAGTCTAGTAACAAAACAGGAGTTAATATTGATTCAGAAAGTTGAACTGGATCACATATTTGAGAATCTAGGTCACATATCTCATTGAGTTCAATATCAAAAAAATGAGAACTTGCCAATTTGTCAATAGGACTTTCAAAAGTGTAAAATTGGTCAAGTTCAATATGATCATCAAAGATGGGTGATTCAATTTCATGATGAATTGGCACAGGATCCAATGTTGACTTGGGGAAAAGATTGAAATCAGGTGAAGACACCGGAGTCATTATTGAATCAGGAAGCAAAATTGAATCACTAAGTTGAGATTCATGATCATATTCATTTTCAAGTTCGATTTCAGGAAAAGGATAACTTGCCAAACTATCAATATTCTTTTCAAAATTTAGAGTTTGGGCAAGTTCAAATGATTGTTCTGAAATGGACCTTGATTTCCAAAACAACCTGACTCATCGGCTCTAACAGAATGGTTAGTGACATCAGAACTGGTCAAACGGTGGGAACGTAGAGATTGGACCATCATATCTATATCACGATTACGAGCGTTTTGAGCCTGAGTCATGGCTTCAAGCATCTTTTCATAATTGATAGGTTCATTGGTTTGATGAAAAGATGAAGTATTGTCTTAGAATTGGTGTGAAATTGTGAGTCCATCAGATTTTGGGATTTGTTTTTGGACTCACGCATACTCATTTCCAAATTGATAATTTTCTATTTTGGACTGGTGGAACTGAGTATAACTCTTGAAAATATTGTGGACAAGTTGGTTGAAAATTGGACTCGGGGGGGTGAATCCCCACTGACTCTGTGAAGAATTGAAATCATTATGGAAATTATAGTTATTAGATTGAGGGTATGGGTTATATTGATTCGGATAAGACCAATCTGACACACTAGGTTGGTTAAATTTATGATATGCCGGGTTGGTAATATCCGAAAATGAAGTCGGTGTGTAATATGGATTATTATTGAAGTTGAAAAAATTGTTATTATAAGCCATATCACACAATAGAATACAAACAAAAGAAAGAAAAACAAATAAAAGGAAAAATTCTAACTAAGTTAAGGTAGACCTGTGACCTAGACGACTCCTAACTGATTAGACTGTCCACGGGAGGTTTAATGCAGACTTTGACCACAAGTTAATCAGCCAGGTCAGGGTAAGGTTGGTAAGAGGTTTTCCGTCAAAGACGTTCCTTAATTAAATAACCACCAACCTTCGGGCTTTCGGCCCTTAATCCCTTTCCTAGACACTGATTTGATAGGAGTCAAATTCCAACACCTTTCCCCCTTAGGATAATCTCCTAATTGAGTCCGAGATGTCCCTAGGGCCAACGTCTACTCATTTTTAGTTAGGCTTGGGTTAGTGAGTGCTTGGAATCTGATTTTTGGGCCAAGGAAGGGTGATTAAATCCCCACCTTATCTTGTTATGGGTTAGTTCTCTTAAGATAAGTTTGTACAAGTGTACAAGATATGTAAATAAGATTCACTCAAAGCGATGTAAATCAACCAAGAGATGAGTCCTATTCTACATGCAATGCGAACGTACTTTGCTCCAGCACTCTTCAACAGTAAAAATAAAGGAATTGAAAGACACGTGCCTAAAATGCAAACGTCTAATCAATTTTTTATCTTTGTCAACAAGTATTTTACTGTTGGTTTATTAGCAGGCTTTTGGTGATGACATATAAGAAAAAACAAATTGCAGAAAACTAGAATTTTGCAAGTCAAGCAGCCCTGCAAAAAACAACGTTAGTAGTCAACTCCTTTTTGCCGTGTATCCGCGGCTTTGGCCGCGAAAACGCGGCAAAGTAGAGGGCACTTGGTCTCTGCTTTCTAGAGCAGAGGCCCAAGACCACTTATATGTTACTGCAATCTTTTTTTCCTGCTTTGCTTGCCCTATAACCTGCAACAGAGAAGAAAATTCGTTTTAGTTCTAAAAAATTTTCAATAAAATAAGACTTCAATAAAAACCGTTACCCTCCCCGGCAACGGCGCCAAAATTTGATTGAGGCAAAGCCTGCACATAAAAATAAAGAATTTTAGATTTAAAATGAAGATGTGCAAGTGCTCAATTCTTACTGCTATAGCAAGTGGCTATGCGGGTCGTGATCCACAAGGAGGGTTTGCGATGGAAGCGTTCAAAGTTTTTGTTGAAATCTTTGTGAAGATAAAACAAAGGTTCTTCTTTGTTTCTTAAAAAGAAAAGAGAAAAAGAGTTATGTTAAAGTTAGAAAGAAAACGGTAGAATGGAAAAGTGGAGAGAATCAGAAAACGATGAAAGCGATTATGTACAAATGATTGGAAAAGAATGAAGGAAGATTTGGAAGATGTGGTGAAAGAAATCGTGTTGGTGATCTAAATTAAGAAATAAAGAAAGGAAAGAAGATTAAAGAAGTACTTAACTAATTTGATTGATGACTTACCTGGAAACCTTTTGCATGTTCTACCTTGCTTCGGAGGCGTTCAACGCATAGATCATAGGATCGAGCTCAGTCCCTATTCGCATTATATCATCAAGCCTTACAAGAATGAAGTGATACGGATCTTGAGGAGGAGAACGTCTTCATAAAGTATCGTTGGCACTCACAAAGGTTTTGTATACTTATACTTCTGGATTCACTTGCAAGCTCATCAAAACACAAGAGGTAAAGTAGAAAGAGGAATAAGGAAACAAAAGGAAATATGAACATAAAACAAAAACATTTACCTTTATTACTTGCAGAAACAATGGAAGAAAGGAGGAGGGTACATCAGTGTCACTCTCAACATCAGCCTCTCTCTCTTACTTACATGAATCTTCATCTAACCTAAGCTTACATACAAATTACATAAAAAGAAAAGAAAAACTTAAACTACAAGAAATGAAAACTAGGCTAAATCCTATCTCTGCATGGTCGTCCCATTTTCAGTGAAAATACTGGCTTTTTATAGGCAAAAACCCAACCTACAGGATCCCGGGGAGATCGGGGGAGCAAACGCTCCCCTAACTCCACAACCAAGCCGCGAAAATGCGGCTTTGGCCGCGTTTCCGCGGCCAGGGTGAGGCCAGGTGGCCACACCCTGTTGGTGGGTCTCGCTGGATTTTCCTTCTGCCTTTATCTTCAGTTGGTTTCTTCGTTTGAGTCTGGGATTTTGATGAAATGGCCTTTGATTTTTGCTTCAACCGATCGATTCTGAGAGGATTCTTCTCAACCGCTTTCAACCTCTTGATTTTTCCCTGATTTACTGAGCTCGAATTAATTCTGATTTAATTCAGAATTCTGGTGGGCTTTTGGGCTCATTTCTCTTCATCTCCTTAAGGAATGGGCCTGCAAATAAATTAAACATTTAATTAGGACAATGCAGATTTATTTTATAATAAGTATGGAAATATGATACTAAATATGCAACATTAGCGACCAATCACCCACGTGGCCCCCTTCCCTGGTGCCTGCTATAATATACCCCCCCAGGGGTCTTCAGTTGAAGCAGATCTAGATAATAGAGTTGTAATTTGTGTTTTGTTGCTATGGATTATAGTTGCTTTAGTTTGCTTCTTCTAGTTTTAGTTTTAGCCATTAGAGTGAAAGAGAGAGAGTGTGTAAGTGTTGTATTTGAAGGGTGACAAGCTAATATAAGTACTACTTCTCTTCCTTTATTCCATTAACTTGTCTTTGCATTTACTTTTACTTTCTTGTTGTAGTGTAACTTCCTTCTTCTTCACTTCTTTTCTTTTATTTTGTTGTAGTGAACTTCCTTTCTTTAACTTTTCTTTTCTTTTATTTTCTTGTAGTGCAACTCCCTCTCTCCACTTCTTTTCCTTTGTTGTTTCTTTTACGTTTATGGCTAACTAACTTTTCATTAGCATGGCTAACTAACTACTAAACCACTAATTTCTAACACTTGATTGATAACCTACATGAGTCAATAGTGTCAAACAAGCCTTGTGCAAACAAGAGTTATGGCATCTTAAGATGAGGGTTCTAACTCTAATTTGCCTACAAGTATTTACTTTCTTATACTTCATACTTAATGAATTTTTGATGATCTATGGGTTGTATACTTTACTTGTTATTGTAAGTTAGAGACTTTTCCTTTTAACTTTGCCGATACCGTTAGTGCACTCGTGTCTTCCTTTATTCTCACCTTCTATTGGATCTTGATAAGGGAATGTCCGAGTTTTTGCCGTGTAAAACTAAGTTTTAGGATGAACTTTCACTCGATTTTCACATGAATAGTTCCAATGCACAAGGGTTGTGTTCGCCTATGATCCATCGTAAGGCGATCTTCCAAAAGTTAGAATTTAGTAGGAGCACTTAGTAGAAAGTTAGCCATGCGTTTTTATAACTAAGAAAAAAAATCCACTTTTACAACCACCAAAACATTTTCCAACAATTCTTAAAAATAACTTATTTTCACTTTTCAATTCTTTATTTGGAAACAAGAACTTTCTTTCTTCTTAAACTTTGAAGCCGCATCAAGCTTCCATCGCTCTCCCTCCTTGTGGATACGACCCGTATAGCCACTTTGCTACTACGGAAGAATCACAAAAGTAGTAACATCAACCCACACTTTCATCTCTTATTTTAGTGCTTGCTTTTTGCCGATCAATTTTAGCGCCGTTGCCGGGGAGGGAACGGCCTTATTGTTCACTACTAAAGATTGTTCTTTTTGTTTGTAGGAGAAGTACCATGAGCTCACTATCACGGGAAGCCAAAAAGGTGGCCAAGGACATTGCGCGAGGATTCATTTGCCCTCGGAAAAATTCGCGTAAAAGCGAGTTCTTCCGATTGAAGTACTAACAAACTCGTTTGCAGGGTTGCCGAAAGCCGCTAAAAAAATTGCTTTCTAAATTTTTAGTTTCCTTGGATGCTTCACCTTTATGCATGTATAATAAACTTAATAGAAATTCATTTGTTGCTTAATTAAAATTTAGATTAGACTTTTGCATTTAGGGCACGTGTCTATTTCAATTCATTTCAATTTCTGTTGAAGAATGCAGGAGAAAAGGTACGTATGCATTCATATAGAATAGGACTAACATTTTGAAGTAATTTACTGCTTTGAATGTTAACTTATTGTGAATAAACTGCACACTTGCACAACTGACATTGAGGGCAAAACCCAATTAAACAAGATAAGGTGGAGATTTCATCACCCTTCCTTAGCCCAAAAACTATCTCCAAGTGCACTCACACTTTCCCAAGCCTTAACTAAAATCAATAAACGTTGGCCCTAGGGACATCTCGGACTCACTAAGAGATTAACCGAGGTTGAAAATTGCAAGAACTATACTCCAGCAAAATCGGTGTCTAAGGAAAGTGTATTGAGAGGTAAAGCCTCGAAAGCTCCGTGGTTTGGCGTAATTAGGCCCATGGCTCTGCACGGATACCTCCCCCCGAGCTTTGCCCTTTCCTGACCGATTAGCTTGTAGTCGAGTTCCTGCAACAACCTTCCCCGGAGAATCGACTAGTTAGGAGTCGTCTAGGTCCAGGTACCTTAGACTAAGGCTTGTGGTTGTTTTTTTTTCTTTTGTTTGTTTTTTGTTCTTTTTTGATTATTTGTTGTCTTCACGTTGTTTGTGGTGTGCTGCATGCAAGAGTGGGTGAGAGATCCGTCAACTTTCAGATTAACAAGAAACACTTCTCTACCCTTGTATCTAGAACCGGTGATGGTGTCACTTCAGGATAGATTTTACCCGATCAGAACTTCACTTCCATCTTGCATAAAACTTCCTGAAGCAAACAGAAGTAACTTCGAGTTAAAACCTCAATTCATTAACACTCTTTCCAAATTTCATGGTTTAGAATCAGAGAACGCATACTTCTTTGTTAGGGAATTTGAAGAAGTGTGCCTCATGATGCGTATATCCCAGCTAGGAGACGATGCCGTTAGGTTACGTTTCATCCCTTTTTCCCTAAAGGACCTAACTAAGAAATGGTTGTACAGCTTGGCAACAGATTCAATCACAACCTGGGATGATTTCGTCAAGGCCTTCTTGAAGAAATTCTACCCAATTCACAAAACTACCCTCATTAGGAAGAACATCATGCAGTTTAGGCAAGAACCGAGCGAACTATTTTGGAGATACTTTGAGTGATCCAAAGATCTCCTAGCTCAGTGCCCTTATCATGGCATGGAGAAATGGCGTCAGTGCCAGATTCTCTACGATGGTCTAGATTATCAGACAAAGACCCTGTTAGAAACGATGTGTCAGGGAGGGTTCTTGCAGAAGGATGAGAATCAGGGTTGGGATTTATTTGAGGATTTAGCGGAGAAAACCCTGCAATGGGAGCCAGCCTCAAAAAAACCTAGGAATTCACAATCTATAGCTTCAAGAGGAGGGCTCCTATCTCTAGAATCATCCATAGCTGCCGACGCTAAGATTGCTACCCTAATGAGAAGGATAGAGGCTCTGGAAACTAAAGAGCCTGCCAATGTCAACCAGATCAACCCATTACCAATTCACAATCCGGGTTGTTCGTACTGGCAGGCACCAAACCATGTCTTTGAAGAGTACCCTATTTTCCATGCCCAGCAAGTGCCGCCGGAACACATAAACGCGGCTTACTCATGGTCGCCTCACAATCCCTACTCCCAAACATACAATCCGGGTTGGAGGAATCACCCTAATTTCTCCCGGGCCCTAAACAATCCTCCCAGGCCTAATTTCTCCAACAATTTTCACCATCCTACTCCTCCACCACCTTTCCCAGTCAGCCCCATCTTCCTCCCCCAAAGCTCACAATGAAAAAGAAAATCAGTAAACTGGAGGAGAGCATAGAGGCTTTCATGAAGTCCCAAACCGCTTTTATGCAAAATCAGGGACAAACTCTGAACAATCATTCACAGGCTATATCGAGATTGGAAATGCAGATGAGCCAGTTAGTTAGCTCCCTAAGTGAAAGACCAAAAGGTACTTTGCCTAGTTAGCCACTAGTTAACCCAAAAACCTCCAATCAAGCATATGAAATTCAGGATCCATCGATTAACCAGTGCAATGTTGTTCACACACTGCGATCTGAAAAGAAGGTAGACAACCACAACCAGGTCTACCAACAGAAATGTCCAGTCCATCCTGATCCCACTCCAGCCTCCACCTCTGCTAGTTCCTCCCAATCCACTCCCACAAATATCTGATGAGGACAAAGCTGCTGAACAGGTTCATAAGCCTGTAGCACCCTTTCCCAATAGGCTTAGGAACAACAATAAGAATATGCACATGGAGAAAATGCTAGAGATGTTCAACCAGGTCAAATTGAATGTGCCACTTCTTGACGCTATCCAACAAGTCCCGGATTATGCCAAATTTCTTAAGGATATGTGTACGAAGAAGAGAAAGACCAATGTGCCCAAGAAAGTGTTCTTGGCAACCAATATAAGCGAAACTCTGTCTGGTCCCATTCTGGTGAAATACAAGGATCCTGGATGTCCCACCATTTCATGCACCAGAGGACAGACCAAAATCAGTAGAGCACTTCGTGACCTGGGAGCAAGTATCAACTTACTACCTCTCTCAGTAGCAACTTGGGTTGGGCGAGCTAAGCCCAACTCGAGTCACCATTCAGCTAGCTGACCGATCTGTAAAAATTCCGAAGGGAAAAATCACAGATGTCCTTATCTGGGTCGAGGATTTCATTTACCCCGTTGACTTCATTGTGCTTGAGACCCAACCTGTGTCCAAACTTAGGTCTCAATCTCCCGTCATGGCGCCCATTCCTTACTACAGCCAATGCCATAATCAACTATAGGAACGGGTCCATGCGATTGACTTTTGGAGACATGACGAAGGAAGTCAATGTCTTCAATCTAGGAAGGCAACCTAGGGATGTCAATGATCAGACGTTTGAGGTCAATTCTATTGAAAACCTGACCAGTGAGCATGAGGAAAGCATGGAGACAGAAACTGAGGCAAAGTTTGATCTGGAGGCTGAGGATTTTAATCTAGACCAGATCGTAGATTCAGCAGTGGATTGGGAATCAAGCCCAAGTGTACCTCATCATAGGATTGAAAACTCAGAGATTGCCTACAATGAAGCAACACCTTCCTTAGAGCTAAAAACCTTGCCTGAACACCTCAAGTACGCCTACCTGGGCGGAAAGGACACCTTGTCAGTCATCATAGCATCCCACCTGACTGAGCAACAAGAAGACAGCTTAATGTCTATTTTGAAAAGACATAGGGAAGCCATTAGATGGACGATGAAGGACATCAAGGGAATAAGTCCAGCCATAGTGTAACATAGAATCCATTTAGTCGATGAAGTAACCACTAGGAGGGACCCACAACGAAGGCTTAACCCTCTCATGCAAGAGGCAGTTAAGGCTGAAATTCTGAAAACTATTAGATAATGGGATCATTTATCCCATTTCTGATAGCCAATGGGTTAGCCCTGTTCATGCGGTCCCAAAGAAGGCTGGCTTTACGATGGTAAAAAATGAGGAAAAAGAATTGGTACAAACAAGACTGCCTACCAAGGTTTGTGTTTGTATCGACTACAGGAAGTTGAATGCAGCTACCCGTAAAGACCACTTCCCGCTACCCTTCATCGACCAAATGCTTGAGCGTTTAGCTGGACATGAGTACTACTGCTTCCTAGATGGGTACTCGGGATACAATCAAATCCCCATTGCTGCAGAAGACCAGGAAAAGACGACGTTCACCTGCCCGTTCAGAACCTTTGCTTATCGGCGCATGCCTTTTGGATTGTGCAATGCTCCTGCGAACGTTCCAACGGTGCATGCTTAGTTTGTTCTCTGACATAGTGGAACGTTTTCTTGAGATTTTCATGGATGATTTCTCCATCTACGGAGATTCATTTGATCAGTATCTTCATCACCTAAAGTTAGTGCTACAAAGATGCATTGAGAAGAACCTAACTCTAAACTGGGAAAAATATCACTTCATGGTGAGACAGGGGATTGTCTTGGGCCATGAGATTTCGAGGAGAGGCATAGAAGTGGATAAGGCTAAGGTAGAAGTGATTGCTAAGCTTCCACCACCCAAAAGCATCAAGGATATTAGATCCTTTTTAGGGCATGCTGGGTTCTACCGATGGTTCATTAAGGACTTTAGCAAAATCGAGAGGCCCTTAACCAACCTGCTCGCTAAGGACGTGCCCTTTGATTTCAACGATGAATGTTTCAAGTCATGGGGGAAGCTTAAGCAAGAACTTATTTCTGCGCCTATTATTTCTGCTCCTAATTGGGCCCAGCCGTTTGAAATCATGTGTGATGCATCTGATTTTGCTATTGGCGCTGTTCTAGGATAGCGCATCGATAATAGGCAGCACGTGATTTACTATTCGAGTAGGACCTTGAATGACGCCCAACAGAATTATACAATGACTGAGAAGGAATTCTTGGCCGTTATCTTTGCGTTAGAAAAGTTCCGGCCCTACTTGTTAGGTTCGAATACGGTGATTTTTATGGATCACTCGGCTCTGAAATACCTCATGACCAAGAAGGAAGTAAAAGTCCGACTGATTCGGTGGATCCTTTTGCTTCAAGAATTTGACTTAGAAATTCGAGATAAACGAGGTATAGAAAATGTGGTCTCTGATCATCTCTCATGAATTCCGAATGCACCAACCATCCAAGCTCCGATCAACGAGGATTTTCCAGACGAGCACATCCTAGCCATTCTCAAGGAACCCTGGTATGCGGACATTATTAATTACCTGGCCACGGGACAATTACCCGCTGACTGGACAAAGCAAGACCAATACCGGTTCTTTGCCCAAGTACGGTACTTCTTCTGGGAAGAACCGTATCTTTTTAAGTATTGTCCCGACCAAATTATTAGACGATGCATACCTGAGGAGGAATAGAGAGTGTGCTCAGCTTTTGCCATGACCTTGCATGCGGAGGACACTTCGGTCCCCGCAAGACTGCAGAGAAGGTTCTACAAAGTGGGATCTACTGGCCCACTTTGTTCAAAGACTCATATCATTTTTTCAAGTCATGCGCAAATTGTCAGAAAATTGGGAAAATTTCAAGAAGAGACATGATGCCCCTGAACCCGATCCTTGAAGTTGAAATTTTTAATGTTTGGGGTATCGATTTCATGGGGCCATTCCCCAATTCCTTCGGCAGCCAGTTCATTTTGGTTGCTGTAGATTATGTCTCTAAGTGGGTAGAAGTTGTGCCAACTAAGACGAATGACAACAAAGTGGTTGTCAAATTTCTCAAAGAGAACATCATCTCCCGATTTGGCACCCCTAGAGCGATAATTAGTGATAATGGATCGCATTTCTGCAACAGAGTTTTTGAAGCTCTGATGCGAAAATATTTCATCAATCACAAGTTATCTACTCCGTATAATCCCCAGACAAATGGGCAGGTCGAAGTCACCAACCGACAGATCAAGCTCATTCTGGAAAAGACTGTCGGACAAAATCGAAAGGATTGGTCGGTTAAACTCAATGATGCATTGTGGGCTTATCGCACTGCTTTTAAGACAGTTCTGGGGATGTCTGCTTATAGAATCGTGTTTGGCAAAACCTGTCATCTGCTAGTAGAGTTAGAACTCCGGGCCCTCTGGGCCATTAAGCAGCTTAATTTTGATTTGAGTAAGGCCGGTAATCTAAGGAGACTGCAGATTTCAGAATTAGAGGAGATACGGAATGAAGCCTATGAGAATGCTCGAATCACCAAAAGTAGAACAAAACTTTTTCATGACCAGATCATAGCCCGAAAAAACTTTGCCCTGGGAGATAGGGTTCTGCTGTATAACTCTAGACTTCATATTTTCGCGGGGAAGCTGAAAACTCATTGGTCGGGACTGTTCATTGAGCGCACTATTTTCCCACACGGTGCTGTGCTTATTGCAGACCTTAAAAATAACACGGAATTCAAAGTGAATGGGTAAAGACTGAAGACCTTCTTGACC
This sequence comes from Agave tequilana, assembly GCA_038442645.1. Taxonomy (NCBI): domain Eukaryota; kingdom Viridiplantae; phylum Streptophyta; class Magnoliopsida; order Asparagales; family Asparagaceae; genus Agave; species Agave tequilana. The sequence continues at coordinate 78,805 of JAVJIF010006690.1, read as the reverse complement.
ACTGAGCCTATGACTCCGGATGATAGTGTGCTGACTCTTTTTGCCCCGTCATACACTTAACCACAACAAATTAAAAAAAACAAAAAAAAATTGTTTATATGCTTAACCCTTCTACATTCTTTTTGACATTTCTTTAGCCTATTCGCACTTGGCCGGCCCGAGTCCACGAAGACGGTGACATCATTTCTTTCCCCTATTTATTGCATTTGCATTTCCATATGCATTCATTGAGGACAATGCATTAGCTAGGTGTGGGGGGTGCTACTTTTTCCTTTTCCTTTTATTCTTTATTTTTCTTTCAAAAAAAAAGAAAAAAAGAAAAAAAAGAAAAATCTCTAGATTGAAAAGAAATTTCATACTCTTTATAAAAATACCAAAAGATTGTAAGAATTACGGGAACCTTATTAATGAATCTTTATTTTTGCCTAAATAAATAAGAAAGATTGGTTTGACTAAAAAGTTAGAAGGGATAAGGAAAATAACTCATACCGTTTATTTAGTCTTAGTAGAATATGCATAACCCACACACACATGCTTGGGATTTAGAGACACCACTCTGAAAAAAAAAGCTGAACAATTGTGCCTCAAGAATCATGATTACTCACACCAAAAAAAAAATTCTATATACAATAATGTATAAATAAATCTTGATTTCGTGGCCTACTCCACTTGAATATTTAACCTAAAGGGTACTTTTTCACCTGGTGCCCTAAGACCATCTGGTTTGGGAGTCATCGGTTTGATATGTGTTACATAAGTAAAGTAGAAAGCCTAATGGAACCAAGAATAATAAGTAAATATTAATAAAATTAAATTATATTCAAAGTTGAGTTGAAAAATCCCAAGCACATCACACTTACACATTATGCATATCTATCTAAAGCAAAATAAAAGAATGAGTTAGAAGTATAAGATCCTTTCTAAATTTAAAGAAAAATCATAGTTTCTTCTTTTATGAAGGCTAAAGTATAAGAGGACTTATGAGGGTTAAAACCTAATTCTTACATCATTCGGTCATTTTTACTTAGCTGATTGAAAGTTCTTTTTCATGAAAAAATTCTTTCTATCAACTAACTTCTTTTCTTTACTTACTGGATTTTGTGGGTGCAATCCACTGAAAACCCTCAGGAGACAACGCTCCTCCTCTAGGGGAAACCTAGAAGTTTAAAGGCTTGTTGCACATACTCAGTGCAATCGCGTCACCTGCGAAAGTGGTATAATAATTTTCTTATTTTTGTTTTGCTCGGGACGAGCAAAAAGATAAGTGTGGGAGTGTGATTAGTCTCTAATTTTGCATAATTTTCATCACATTCTCATATTTATTTCATGTAAAATTTTGCTAATAAAACCTTGCTTGCTTGATCCTAGGTCCATGGTGTGCAAATGAGGAAGAAGACCTAAATCACCATTTAATTGGTGATTAAAAGCCTACCAAGTAGCCATTGAATTTAGAGTGAAGATTTTGTCAGCCTAGGGCATCAAATCGCAAATCCAGAAGATCAAAGCGTCAGAAGACAAACTGGGCGACGCGCGGGCCACGGGTCACCCACGTGGCCCCCTTCCCCCTGGTGCCTATAAATACCCCCCAGGGGTCTTCAGTTGAAGCAGATCCAGAGAATAGAGTTGTAATTTGTGTTTTGTTGCTAGGAATTATAGTAGTTTGCTTCTTCTAGTTTTAGTTTTAGCCATTAGAGTGAAAGAGAGAGTGTGTAAGTGTTGTATTTGAAGGGTGACAAGCTAATACAAGTACTACTTCTCTTCCTTCATTCCATTTACTTGTCTTTGCCATTTACTTTTACTTTCTTGTTGTAGTGTAACTTCTTTCTTCTTCACTTATTTTCTTTTACTTTGTTGTAGTGTAACTTCCTTTCTTTAACTTTTCTTTTCTTTTATTTTCTTGTAGTGCAACTCCCTCTCTCCACTTCTTTTCCTTTGTTGTTTCTTTTACGTTTATGGATAACTAACTTTTCATTAGCATGGCTAACAACTACTAACCCACTAATTTCTAACACTTGATTGATAACCCACATGAGTCAATAGTGTCAAACAAGCCTTGTGCAAACAAGAGCTATGGCATCTTAAGACGAGGGTTCTATCTCTAATTTACCTACAAGTATTTACTTTCTTATACTTCATACTTAATGAGTTTTTAATGATCTATGGGTTGTATACTTTACTTGTTATTGTAAGTTAGAGACTTTTCCTTTTAACTTTGCTGATACCGTTAGTGCACTCGTGTCTTCCCTTATTCTCGCCTTCTATTGGATCTTGATAAGGGAATGTCCAAGTTTTTGCCGTGTAAAACTAAGTTTTAGGATGAACTTTCACTCGATTTCCACGTGAATAGTTCCAATGCACAAGGGTTGTGTTCACCTATGATCCATCGTGAGGCGATCTTTCGAAAGTTAGAAATTAGTGGGAGCACTTAGTAGAAAGTTAGCCATGCGTTTTTACAACTAAGAAAAAAAAATCCACTTTTACAAACCACCAAAACATTTTCTAACAATTTTTAAAAATAACTTGTTTTCACTTTTCAATTCTTTATTTGGAAATAAGAACTTTCTTTCTTCTTGAACTTTGAAGCCGCATCAAGCTTCCATCGCTCTCCCTCCTTATGGATACGACCCGTATAGCCACTTCGTAACTACGAAAGAATCGCAAAAACAGTAACATCAACCCACACTTCCATCTCTTATTTTAGTGCTTGCTTTTTGCCAATCACCTAACTGAAAAATCTTATGGACAAAAGAAGCAAACAGGAGATCAGGAGTCTATGCTCCCTGGATGTGGCCATGTGGCCACATCCAAGACACAAAAACGCGCCCTTATCATGTTTCAGTGGCTTTGTTATGGAGTTAGGGGGAGCGTTTGCCTTCCTATCTTCTCACACTCTCCCCTCTTTCATTTCGCTTATAAAAGCTGGGATTTCTGAAGGCCAAGGGGCACGACTGAGCAGAGATAGATTTTAGGCTAGGTTTTTAATCTAGTTAGTTTAGTGTTTTATTTTTCTTTTAATGTACTTTTTTATTTTTATTTATGTAACTTGAGGAGAGAAGAGTTTAATGAGAGAATGAGACTGAAGGTTGTACTGAGAGTAACACCAGTGTAAGTATTCTTTTTTCTTTCATTGTTACTTCATTTAATCAAAAGTTACACTCTTATGTTCTTCTTCTTCTTTTATTATTCTTCTTTTTAGTTTTGATGATAATCCAAGTGAGTCTCATAGCATCAGAATTGTCTTGCCTTTGCGAGTCCTACTGATAGCTCATGACAATGGATTCCTCCCTATTGTTCATATCATTCATGCTTGCTCGATGAAGTTTTGATGAGGCAATATAAATGGGGACTGAATTAGATCTTATGGGTTATGCGCTGATTGCTTCCGAATCAAGATAATATGCCAACGATCCAAGATAATTCATCAACCAAAAGATCTAAGTAAGTATTTTTAGGTTTCTTTCTTTCTTTCAATTTATTAGTTTAGAACACTTCAAAAAACCATTTCTTTCTTCCTTTACTTCTTTTATCTCTTTGTTTAACTTTCTTTTCTTTTTACACAATCACCATGCTCTCTAATCTTTCACTTTCTCTAAAGTAACATAACTTTTACTTTTCTTTTCTTTGTAAAAACATGGAAGAACTTTTAACCAGTTTTAATAAACTTGAAAAGAACTTATCAATACGCATGCTTTCAATCCTTGTGGATCACGACCCGCATAGCCACTTGCTAAAGTGGTAGCATTGAGAACCTAACACTTTCTCAATCTTCATTTCTAAATTATGTATTTTTCTGTGCTGATTTATCTCAATCAAATGTTGGTGTTGTTACTGGGGGGGGAGCGGTAAGTTCTTTTTAAGTTTATTTAAACGGTTTAACTTTTTTCTTCTCTGTTTTTGTGTGCAAGGGCTGAATTCTGGAAACAAACAACTGCAGCAAACATATTGCTACTCTGTGCCTTTGCCCAAGAAGACAAAGCATCAGAGCCCACAATTATGTTGCGCAAACATGGCAAAAGCCACGTTTTCGCGGCATTTGTGGTGAACTACTGACTGTAGTTTCTTACGGAATACTGTATTTGAAAGTATATGGCTTTGATATTGTTTAGTTTTTAGTATAACTTACTTTGCACATACTGTCTAGCTCAATAGTAAATGATTGATTGTAAATGTTAAAAATAATTTAGACTTGCATTTAGGCAAGTATCAATTCGTTTACCTTTTACATTACTGTTGAAGAGTACTAGAGCCAAGGTATGTGTGTATTGCATGTAGCTTAAGAAACACATTTGGGTGATATATATTGCTTGAGTATATTCATTTTTGCTATATACTTGTACATTTGCACTAAAACAAATTAAGGACTTGACCTATAAATAAGAAAAGGTGGGAAGTCATTACCTTTCTTAGCCTAAAACCATTTCTTCACTCACTAACCAAGCCTAACTAAAACTGAGCAGACATTGGTCCTAGGGACATCTCAGACTCAATAGGAGACTGACCTAAGGAGGAGGATGTTAGAATTTGACTCTTGCCAAATTGGTATCAAAAGTCATCAATTGAGAGGCGAAAACTCAGGCTGGCGGTTTGGTTTAATTAGGCCCGTCGCTTTTGGCGCGAATACCTCTCACTAATCTTGTCTCAATCTGGCTGATTAATTTGTGGTCAGATTTTGCAATATACTTCCCGCAGATAGTCTAGCCAGTTAGGAGTCGTTTAGATTTAAGGTCTACCCTAACATAGGCTAGATTTTTTTCTTTGTTTGCTTTGTTTATTTGTTTGTTTATTTGTTTTGTGCTTACACTTATGAGATATGGATTATAACCAAAAATTTTCTAGCTTTAACTTGTATCCATATTTCACCCCCAATCTCTTTCAATTCGAATATTATGAACCTGACATTCATAACTTAACCCAACCAAGTATGTCGAATTGGTCTTACTCGAATCAATATATGCCCTAATCCTAATATAATGGACAAGATTAGGATAATCATTATCACTCTTCACGAGTTAGTAGGGATACAACTCTCCCGAGTCATTTTATCAACCACCTTACCAACATTCAGCTTCTTCTTATCTAGAACAACCGATAGAGGAAAAATCATATTTTGATAAGATTATAGAAGCCTTGCATAAGTCCGAGCGACAAGTTCAAAACTTGACGGGCTCACAATCCTATCAAAATTTCCAAATCTAAGATCCTTACTGCATTTTTCAAGTCCCACCACAATAAGAAGAACCTATTGAATTGGAAAATAGAATAGGAAACATGATTCAGTACCAAAATGATTTCATCCAATCAAATCTTAATTGTACCCAGTCTATCAATAGGTTAGAAGCACAAATAGGTCATTTGATCAACATAATTAATGATAGGAATGAGGAAACTCTCCCTACCCAATTTTTGATCATTCCTGATTTTCCTAGCCATATTGATAGGAACAAAAAATCATGGTGTCTTGGAGACTTTAACCAAGATTCAATTCCACCACAATATATTGAACTTGATCAATCTTAAATCTTAGAAAAATTGGCAAGTTTTTATTTCAAGAAAATTAAACTTGAATATGAATGTGACCCTGATCCCCAACTTTGTGATACAATTCAAAATTTTGAATCTGTATTGACTCCGGTGTCCTTACATGATTTGGTCCCATTTCCCGATTCAACACTGACTCTTATACCCATAGAGCTTGAATTTGAACCACCTATTTTGGAAAGTCACATTCCATTGATGAAAAAAGAAAGTGAATTTTCAATTTTTTTGATTTAGAACTAACTCTTGAACCAAAAGAGACTCTTGAATCTAAACTTGATTTAAGTCATATTTCCAACTCAGTATTAGTTCCCGAACATTTCACTCTTGAGCCCAAGTCAACCATTCAACCAAGTCACATTCTTTTGTTGAACCAAGGTATAGATCATAATGACTCCGAGATGATATTCCAATATTGGTCATATAAAGGGGATGATTTTCATGTTAGGATCTTGCATGATCCTAATCAACTAGGGGATAATAAAAATGTAAATAAAAAGAGATCATAAGGTAGGTTCCTTGATAATCCATAATATTTAGATTGGATAGCAACACTTGGCCCAATCCGACCACCACAGGGACCACCACTTTGAGGTAACATTTTCCTTCCCTTTCTTCCTTTTCATGCATATATGCATTCATTCATACATTAATGACAATGCATGAGATAAGTGTGGGAGAGGGTTCTAACATAACATAAGTTTTCTTTTAATTTATATATATATATATATATTTTTGTTTGCTTTTAAAAACTTTTTAAAAAGAAACAATATTTTTGACTTATTTTTATAAGAAATTAAGTTAATTTTAAGAAATAGGAGAATCATAATTAGGATTACTTATACTTAGTCAAAATAAGATTATTTGTTTGATTTCTAAGGTTAGGAAGAAAAGTTAGAAAAGTAATTTAGCCTTAATTTTTACCTTGATAAAATATACATACTTTATACACTTACACACTTAAGGTTCAAAAATAAAGATTCTTATGCCTTATAAAAAATATGAATAGGAAAAAAAGTCAAAAATCCTTTAATTAGGTTGAGTATTTGTGCCTCATAAAGCAAAATATTCACGCCTAAAAGTGGTCCATATAATTAATAAAATCTTTAAGTTTTGTGGCCTTATTTGCTCGATCCTTAAATCCTTGGGGGTTTTCTCACCCGGTGCCCTAGACCGTCCGGTCTGGGAATCACTGACCTAAGGGTCGTTACATGGGCAAGTTAGAAAGCCTAATAGAACTAAAGATATTATCACCAAAAATATGAAAAATAAGGCATAAGACTTAGAGTTGAATAACCTCGAGTCAAAATTTCACGGTTACGAAGGTGCATATGACTTAAAGTAAAATAATAGACTAGATAATAAATACAGTTTGACTCCTTATCTTGATAATAAGTTTTTTAATAGAGACTAAATTTAGGAATGAAAAGTTTGATTTCCTATAACTTATAGATTACTTAAATTTTTACAATAATACTTCAAATATTTTCTCATCTTTGCAAAATTTGTTTGCAGAATATTAACACTTTATTTCTCTTTCTTTTCAAATTTTATGGGTGCAATCCACTAAAAAACCTCACAAGACAAAACTCGTCCTCTAGGCATAACCTAAAAGTTTAACAGCTTGTTGCACATGCTAAGTGCAACCATGATTCCTATGAAAGTGAGGTAGATTAGGTTAGCTCTATTTTTTCTTTGTTTTGCTCGAGGAAAAGCAAAAGATAGGTGTGAACGTGTGATCGGTTACTAATATTGCATATTCATTATCATATTCTCATATTTTATCTTAAATAAAATCTGCTATTTAATCATATTTATCATTTAATTTTGTACAGGCCTTTACAAAAAGAAATGAAAAAGAAACGAGCCCAAAGGCCTATTTAAATTCTGATTTAAATGAGCTTAAATTAAAATCAAGGAATGGAACAAATATTCAATAGATATGTTGAGATCGAGCAAATCAGAAGATCACACAAATGGGAATAGGTTAAAATTCAAATTTCTATAAATCCATTTTGGTTAGCTGAAAATCAACAGTAGTATCATCAAATCCAGTGAAACTAATTGAAAAACCATCTGGATAAAAGAAGCCAATAGGAGATCAGGAGTCTACGCTCCCTGGATGTGGCCACTGGCCACATTCAGGATGCAGAAATGCACCCTTGCCACATTTTTGCGGCTCTGTTATGGAACTAGGGGGAGTATTTGCTCCCCCTATCTTCTCACACTCACTTCTCTTCCATTTCGTCTATAAAAGCTGGGATTTCTGAAGGCCAGGTGGCACGTCTGAGCAAAGATAGATTTTAAGCTAGGATTTTATTCCAGTTTAGTTTAGAGTTTCAGTTTTCTTTTAATGTAATTGTAACGCCCCGATACGGCGGGTACGGGGACGCTACTGCGACGTATATACGCAGGTCAGAAATACCCTCACGTATATACGCTAAGCCTCAGTACAAAAAAGAATCAGAGTACGAAAGCACGTGGCAATATACATTCCAACATAAGGATTACAAAGTTATCACAGAGCGTGATATATTGGTACATGTACATTATATCACAGCCAGGTACAAAAGTAAGAATTACAATTTGTACAGCAAAAAGGTGCTCACGGGCTGAGAAGAAGATCCCCGAGCTAGCAGGAAGGTTCAGGAACAGAAGGAGCTAGGATAAGTCAGCCTGCTCCGAGAAATAAGCTTGATCTTCAGTGGAGGGCTCCGCTTCAGTCCAAGCTTCAGAACCTGAACATGCAAGTTCAGGGGAGTTAGAAGCTCCCTAACAAATAAGCAGGTGAAAGCCAAGTGTCATGTAGAGATAAGTATATGTATGTATTGATATGATCAAATAGTATTAAGTATCAAAACTGTGTTGAAAGTACATGTACAGTAAGCATGAAATGGAGGCATAAAACGAAAGTAATAAGGCCTGAATAAATCTATTTCTGCCATTTTTAATATTTATACTTATTACTCGTACTACCCATATGTCTAGGTATGTGTAATAGCGTCCCAGCACACATACATCCACATATGAGTAATTCGAGGCTGTTATTGGAAACCAACGGGGGTATCAACGAACAATGTTTACAGTGGGTCCCGTGCATGCCCGGGACCACGGTCCAGGACGTTCCGTTACTGGTGCTCAGAACCAGCCGCAAGGCGTACAGGAGGGTCTTATAGAATGCCCTTAACAAGATGGTACCAGGAAGGAGGGAGCCAGCACTCCCCTCGGTCGCCTGGAGGCCCACAGGTCAGACCGGAAATTTAGTTGCACAACATACCTAGTGCCACTGTAAACACAAACATATATTGATAGCCGTAAGTTTCCCCCCGACCCGATTCAAGTAGTTTCTTTTTATGATTTATTATGTAATTGTCAATTTACGGGAAAGCAAGAGCATGACCAGATCAGGAGTTCAAGAGTACATGAGTATTGTCATTTCAAGTCGCTGTATATAATACAGGATAGCAAGTACAAGATTCCCGTAAATGTGACAATCTAAAGTCAGGTATCAATATGTTATTGTGGGGTAAGAATCAAGTGGTAGCATGATGCATGCAAGTGTGCCAGGAAAATAATATAATATTAGTCAATCATGACAAAGCAGGAAAAACTGAAGGAAGGCGAGAACACTCGCCTAAAACTTTAAGAAATACACCGAGAAATTCCAAGCTCTGGAGTCCAAGTAACCAATATTATATATATAAAAGAGAGGAGGAGAAGGATGAATCAGAAAAAGTGAGAATGAGGACGCAGGGGTCGCAGACGCGGGGATTGCGCCGCGTTGATGTCACAAACGCGGGGTCTGAGACCCGCGTTTTACAATACAGGAAGAACGCAGACGCGAGTACGTGCTCCGCATCGCGTTAATATATGAACGCGAGAATCGCGTTAAAGATGTGCTTGGACGCGGGAGTAAGCTCCGCGTCTAGCAATAAAATATGAAAGAAAGAGGGATATGGAAATGTGAAAGACGCAGGAAAGAGAGAGTCGCAGACGCAGGTTTAGAAAAGAAAAGAAAGGAAAAGAAAATGGAAGGAAAAGAAAGAAGGAAGGAAAGAAAGAATTGCAAAGGAAAGAAAGAAAGAAAGAAAGAAGAGAAGGGGGAGGTATATCGATCGTGTCTTGGCCGGTGTTCACCGGCGGCGACCGGAGTTGGCCGGAGTTGGGTGGCCAAGGCCCCAAAAGAGAAGGAGGTTGATGGTGCAATTATAGTTCAAATGAAAAAAATGAAGATTTGAAAATGGTGTTTCGGAGGACGAACCTATAGTCCGTTGGAAAGAGAATGGCGAGGAGAAGAAGATGGTATGGTTGGTGGTGGTTAAGGTGGTGTAGGTGGTGGTGGAGATGGTGGTGAAGTTTTGGAAGTAATGGGTTGTTTTGGTTGGAAATGGAGGAAGAAGATGGTGTTGTGGTTGTTGTTGTAGTTGGAATGGAGGAGGAGATGGAGGAGAGAATGGTGGAGGAAATGGAGGTGGAGAGAAGTGGAGTGGTGGGTGGTGTTTGGCCGGCCAAGAGGGAGCTTGGGCTGTTTTTGCTATTGGAGGCTTGCTGGAAATGGAAGAATGAAGAAAAGAGATGAAAGAGAGAGGAAGAAATGGGGGTAGTTATATAAAGGAGGGAAAAACTAATATAATAATGCCATTGAAATTATCATAGAATGAAACTTGCGTTTCAACCAAAGTGTTGCGTCCTTCACAAAAGGCCGCGTCCCATTCCAAGAAATCTGCGTCTTGGCAATAATAGACGGCAGTGAAAAACTTGCGTTTAGGGAAAATGAAAGTTGCGTTTACAGAAAAGACAAAAAGGCATGGGTGATTTGAACTGGGATGATTTCTTTGAAGAACGGAACATTAAATGCGGAATGGAGAGAGTCTCCGTATTAATTGATAAACCCAGAGTTGGTGGATCTCGCGTTAGGTAAGGAGAGAGAAAAAGTAAAATATCCGGATAGAATTCCGGTATCTGGGAAAACACCGGAACTTAAGAAAAGCCCGAAAAATAAAGTATCTCGAAAAGTTTCCCAAAAATTCTCAAAAATAATAAATATTATTTAAAGATTTTTAGTGAAATCGGTTTTCAAAAATTCAATCTCATTTTCAAGATAAAAATCCTGAAGTCAACCGTTGACACCGGTCTATGCCGGGTCGGCCGGATTTTTGATAAATTCTAAAAATTCTCCAAAAATTCATTTAGATAGAAAATATAATTTTAAGAAATAATATGAAAGCCGTTTTTAGAATCTCAACTCTGTTTGTAAATTAAAAATCCGAAAGTCGGTCAGCGACACTGGTCGACACCGGTTTTGAAGATTTACAATTTAATTCTGAAAAATTCTAGAAAATCATGAAAAATCAAGAATATTAAAAATAATATTTGAAACTGAAATCGGTCAAATTTGATTACCAAAAAGGTCAAATCATGCAGTACTGCTATATGAGTAAGAATTTAAATAACAGAAAATAAAATAAAATAAAATAATAAAAAAATACGCTCCAAAAATCAGGACACATAGATGGGTACGTATACTAAGGACGGGGTGTTACAATCCATCCACCTTATCAAAAAATTTTGTCCTCGAAATTTCAATAATGGGGATGTTAAGGCAGAAAGAATAGGGGTAAGGAATTTTACCAACTAAGATGGAAAGAGTTGGGGGTAACGTTCACGAATAATATCCTCTCGTTCCCATGTAGCTTCTCCTGGGGCATGCCTATTCCAAGAAACCAGTACCAATGGTATTGCCCGATTTTTCAATATTTTGACACTTCTGTCCAGAATGGCCATCGGCTGCTCCTTGTAGGATAAATCTGGTTGTAGTTCTAATTCTGAGTGATCTAGAATGTGACTTTCATCCTTGACATACTTCCTCAACTGTGATATATGGAATACATTATGTACTCCTTCTAAGGATGGTGGCAATGCCAATCGGTAAGCCACATCTCCCACACGATCCAAAATTTCAAATGGGCCGATGTATCTTGGACTAAGTTTTCCGCGAGTACCGTATCGGATTACCCCTTTGGTTAGTGATATCCTTAAAAATACATGATCACCTGTTCTGAATTCCAACGGTCTTCTATTTGTGTCTGCCCAACTCTTCTGTCGGCTCTGTGCTGCTCGGAGATGATATCTGATAATTCGGACTTTATCTGTTGTCTGAACTAGAATATCTGGTCCCACAAGTCTTCTTTCGCCGACTTCATCCCAACATATTGGCGACCTGCATTTTCTACCATATAATGCTTCAAATGGAGTCATCTTGATACTGACCTGATAGCTGTTATTATAAGAGAATTCTACCAGATGAATATAGTCTTCCCATGACCCTTTAAATTCTATCATGCAGGCCCGTAACATGTCTTCAAGGATTTGGATAGTTCGTTCAGATTGTCCATCTGTCTGGGGATGATATGAGGTACTGAATTTCAGACGAGTTCCCAAATTTTCTTGGAGATTTTTCTAGAAATGTGATCGGAATCTCGTGTCTCTATCTGACACGATACTAACTGGAATTCCATGCAGTCGAACGATTTCTTTCATATATTTATCTGCAAGAACTTCTGTTGACTGACCTACTCTGAAAGGTAGAAAGTGAGCTGCTTTTGTGAGGCGGTCAACGATCACCCATACTGCATTGTTACCTTTAGGACTGCGGGGTAGAGCTGTAACAAAATCCATGGTGATATGTTCCCACTTCCATTCGGGTATCGGTAATGGTTATAGAAGTCCAGCTGTTCTCTGATGTTCTACCTTTATTTGCTGACAAACCAAGCATTTTGCCACGTACTGGGCTATCTCCCTTTTTATGGCATTCCACCAAAACTTCTGCTTCAAGTCTTGATACATTTTATTTCCTCCTGGGTGTATGGAATAAGCCAAACTGTGTGCCTCTGCCAAAACTTTCTGCCGAACCTCCCCTTGTGGTACACAGATTCTGTTACCAAAATAAAGTACACTATCCGAATGAATACAAATATCTGTCCTTAATCCAGCTTCTACTTGAGCTCTGAATTTCTGTAATCTGGGGTCCCTCTTTTGAGCTTCCTTAATTTCACTTATCAGGGTTGGTTGAATCTGGAAGGTCATTAGTTGACCTGACCCATCAGCTCCTTGTATTAGCATTAAGTCCAACTTTATGATTTCCCGAAGCAATTCCTTCTGTTGAGTGAGTTGTAATAATACTTTGTCCTCTGGTCTCCTGCTCAATGCATCTAGGACTGTATTGTCCTTACCAGGATGGTACTGTAAGTCTATGTCATAGTCGGCCATCAATTCAAGCCACCGCCTTTGCCTCATGTTTAATTCTTTCTGTGTGAAGATATACTTAAGGCTCTTATGATCAGTATAGATTAATACTTTGTCCCCCAGAAGGTAGTGTCTCCAGATCTTCAATGCAAATATTACCGCCGCCAGTTCTAAGTCATGGGTTGGGTAATTTCTCTCATGTGGTTTCAATTGCCTAGATGCATAAGCTATGACATGTCCATGCTGCATTAATACACATCCTAGGCCTTTTCCGGATGCATCACTATATATAACCATCCCTCCTGTTCCCGAGGGAGTCTTCAATATTGGAGCTGAAATTAGTCTTTCCTTCAATTGTTCAAATGCTGCAGTACATTCCTCTGACCATTGATACCTTTCTCCTTTTCTGGTGAGCTTTGTTAATGGGGCTGCGATTTTGGAGAAGTCTTGTACAAATCTTCTGTAATATCCGGCTAATCCAATAAAGCTTTTAATTTCTGTTACTGTCCTTGGGATTGGCCAATCTTTAACTGCCTGAATTTTGCTAGGGTCAACTGAAATTCCTTCTTCTGAAACTATATGGCCCAAGAAAGCTATATGGTCTAACCAGAACTCACACTTGCTTTGCTTAGCATAAAGTTGTTCCTGCCGGAGAGTCTGTAGCACTATTCTCAGGTGTTCTGCATGCTCTCTATCGTTTTTTGAATATATCAAGATATCGTCGATGAACACCACAACAAACTGGTCCAAATATGGCGAGAAAATTCGGTTCATCAAATCCATAAAGACAGCTGGGGCATTGGTTACTCCGAAGGGCATGACTAGAAATTTGTAATGACCATAGCGAGTTCGGAATGCTGTCTTCGAAATATCTTCTTTCTTCACTTTTAGTTGTTGATAACCCGATTGTAAATCCAACTTTGAAAACACCCGGGCCCCATGAAGTTGATCAAAAAGGTCATCAATTCTTGGTAAGGGATATTTATTCTTGATGGTAACTTTGTTTAACTCTCTGTAGTCTATACACAACCGCTTACCACCATCTTTCTTGTTGGCCAATAGTACCGGAGCTCCCCATGGTGAAGTACTCGGTCTAATCAATCCCTTGTCAGAATATTCCTGTAACTGCCTCTTTAGAACTTCTAACTCAGTGGGTGCCATTCTATATGGAGCTTTAGATATTGGGACTGTGCCTGGAATGATATCAATGGAGAACTCAATTACTCTGTCAGGTGGAAGCCCTGAGATCTCTTTAAATACTTCTGGAAACTCATTCCAAACTGGTACTCTCTTTTTCTGGATCTCAGCGGCAGTCATCTGTGTTTTACCCTTGGTAGGTTTATGTTCTCCTTCAAATTGGAACTCAGGCTGATGCGGTATTCTGAAAATAACTTTCTTGTTCCAACAATCAATAACCGCATGGTATTTGTTGAGCCAAGTCATGCCTAAGATTACATCATACCCTTTAGTATCTAGTACGAGCATATCCACTGCTAATGTCCTGTTACACAATTCCACCGGACAATCTACACAAATTCTATTAGAGATGACTACCCCATTACCGTACTAATCTCCCACTGGTGGTTTAAATATTCAACTGGTATAGAGTGCAAAGCAGTGAAACTATCTGATATGTAACAATGAGAAGCGCCAGAATCAAAGAGGGCTAAAACAGGTTTAGAGTGCACCATAATCTTACCTGTTACTACTTCTCCAGAAGTTTGGGCCTCTTCCGCTGTCAAGTTGTAGGCTCGACCTCTTCCACGACCTGCTGTTGTTCTTCCTCCTCTTGGAGCTGGGCGAAAAGCCCGTTGTTGTGGAGGGAGAGGGGCCCTCCCGACCGTCGGCCCTGGGTTCCTCTGACCAATAGGTGCTGGAAGTGTCGGTAGGGTTCGGTTCATCATCCCAGTTCTCTTATGGGGACAGCCTTCTATTGTGTGATCACCAGACCCACATGCCAGGCATAATCCATTGGCCCTACGACACTCCTGATGCGTGTGGCCTGTCCGCTGGTAATAATCACATATAGGAAGTGGTTGAGTTATCTGAAGAGGGGCTGATCGAAATGGTCTTCTAACCATTGGGGCTTTTGTAGCCCTGACTGGACCTCCTCTGCCTAATTGCTGAAATGGCCTCTTCATGGCCTGTTTTCTCCTCTGATCAAGATTCTTTTTCTCCAATCCTCGCTCCACCTCTCGAGCTACAGTGAGGACCTGGGAATATGTTTTCAGCTGTTGGGGAATCAAAAGGACTTGAATATCCATTTGTAAGCCCTGCTGAAATCTGCTTGCCCGTTTCTCTTCATCGGCTATCATATATGGAGCAAAACGGCTCAGCCTTAAGAACTCAGCAGCATATTCATCAACAGATCGATTCCATTGTTGAAGTCGGATGAATTGTTCTTCCATCTCCTTCTGAGCTGTGGTAGGGAAGAATCTATCATAAAAGCTCTTAGAGAACTGGTCCCAAGTGATGGGTTTATCCAGTCTCGCTTCTTCAGCTAGCCACCAGTTTCTGGCCACGTCCTTTAGTTGGATCTTGGCGACCTCCACCTGATCTTCCTCTGGAACTCTTGCTGCCTTCAAGAGATCTGTGGTGTCGATTAGCCATTGCTCGGCATCTAGCGGTCTCTCTCCTCCTGTAAATATTGCCGGCTGCAACCTCCTAAAGTCTGACACGTTGCCCGGCCTTCGTTCTTGAGGAGCTGTTATCAAGCCTTGCCGAAAGAGTTCGGTCTGCCTTTGTTGATTCTCCACCATATTTTGGATAACCCTTAGAATATCAGCATTTCCCCCTGCGGGTCCATCCTGTTGCTGCCCGGAGTTGTTACGTCCTGCCCTTCTATCCATATCTATGTTGGTAAAAGATGTCTGAAAAGAGGAGTGAAAGCAGAAGATGGATGGACTTTAGGAACCAAGGGAAGGAATACCAAGGAAGGGATAACTTTGTATATTATAATTGAAATGTATAACCGAAACTCATGTATCCCAACTGCAAATTAAGATCCCAATAATTTACAATTTGGTTGTACTGTAAGTGTGAGAGCCTAGGCTCTGATACCAACCTGTAACGCCCCGATACGGCGGGTACGGGGACGCTACTGCGACGTATATACGCAGGTCAGAAATACCCTCACGTATATACGCTAAGCATCAGTACAAAAAAGAATCAGAGTACGGAAGCACGTGGCAATATACATTCCAACATAAGGATTACAAAGTTATCACAGAGCGTGATATATTGGTACATGTACATTATATCACAGCCAGGTACAAAAGTAAGAATTACAATTTGTACAGCAAAAAGGTGCTCACGGGCTGAGAAGAAGATCCCCGAGCTAGCAGGAAGGTTCAGGAACAGAAGGAGCTAGGATAAGTCAGCCTGCTCCGAGAAATAAGCTTGATCTTCAGTGGAGGGCTCCGCTTCAGTCCAAACTTCAGAACCTGAACATGCAAGTTCAGGGGAGTCAGAAGCTCCCTAACAAATAAGCAGGTGAAAGCCAAGTGTCATGTAGAGATAAGTATATGTATGTATTGATATGATCAAATAGTATTAAGTATCAAAACTGTGTTGAAAGTACATGTACAGTAAGCATGAAATGGAGGCATAAAACGAAAGTAATAAGGCCTGAATAAATCTATTTCTGCCATTTTTAATATTTATACTTATTACTCGTACTACCCATATGTCTAGGTATGTGTAATAGCGTCCCAGCACACATACATCCACATATGAGTAATTCGAGGCTGTTATTGGAAACCAACGGGGGTATCAACGAACAATGTTTACAGTGGGTCCCGTGCATGCCCGGGACCACGGTCCAGGACGTTCCGTTACTGGTGCTCGGAACCAGCCGCAAGGCGTACAGGAGGGTCTTATAGAATGCCCTTAACAAGATGGTACCAGGAAGGAGGGAGCCAGCACTCCCCTCGGTCGCCTGGAGGCCCACAGGTCAGACCGGAAATTTAGTTGCACAACATACCTAGTGCCACTGTAAACACGAACATATATTGATAGCCGTAAGTTTCCCCCCGACCCGATTCAAGTAGTTTCTTTTTATGATTTATTATGTAATTGTCAATTTATGGGAAAGCAAGAGCATGACCAGATCAGGAGTTCAAGAGTACATGAGTATTGTCATTTCAAGTCGCTGTATATAATACAGGATAGCAAGTACAAGATCCCCGTAAATGTGACAATCTAAAGTCAGGTATCAATATGTTATTGTGGGGTAAGTATCAAGTGGTAGCATGATGCATGCAAGTGTGCCAGGAAAATAATATAATATTAGTCAATCATGACAAAGCAGGAAAATCTGAAGGAAGGCGAGAACACTCGCCTAAAACTTTAAGAAATACACCGAGAAATTCCAAGCTCTGGAGTCCAAGTAACCAATATTATATATATAAAAAGAGAGGAGGAGAAGGATGAATCAGAAAAAGTGAGAATGAGGACGCAGGGGTCGCAGACGCGGGGATTGCGCCGCGTTGATGTCACAAACGCGGGGTCTGAGACCCGCGTTTTACAATACAGGAAGAACGCAGACGCGAGTACGTGCTCCGCATCGCGTTAATATATGAACGCGAGAATCGCGTTAAAGATGTGCTTGGACGCGGGAGTAAGCTCCGCGTCTAGCAATAAAATATGAAAGAAAGAGGGATATGGAAATGTGAAAGACGCAGGAAAGAGAGAGTCGCAGACGCAGGTTTAGAAAAGAAAAGAAAGGAAAAGAAAATGGAAGGAAAAGAAAGAAGGAAGGAAAGAAAGAATTGCAAAGGAAAGAAAGAAAGAAAGAAAGAAGAGAAGGGGGAGGTATATCGATCGTGTCTTGGCCGGTGTTCACCGGCGGCGACCGGAGTTGGCCGGAGTTGGGTGGCCAAGGCCCCAAAAGAGAAGGAGGTTGATGGTGCAATTATAGTTCAAATGAAAAAAAATGAAGATTTGAAAATGGTGTTTCGGAGGACGAACCTATAGTCCGTTGGAAAGAGAATGGCGAGGAGAAGAAGATGGTATGGTTGGTGGTGGTTAAGGTGGTGTAGGTGGTGGTGGAGATGGTGGTGAAGTTTTGGAAGTAATGGGTTGTTTTGGTTGGAAATGGAGGAAGAAGATGGTGTTGTGGTTGTTGTTGTAGTTGGAATGGAGGAGGAGATGGAGGGGAGAATGGTGGAGGAAATGGAGGTGGAGAGAAGTGGAGTTGGTGGGTGGTGTTTGGCCGGCCAAGAGGGAGCTTGGGCTGTTTTTGCTATTGGAGGCTTGCTGGAAATGGAAGAATGAAGAAAAGAGATGAAAGAGAGAGGAAGAAATGGGGGTAGTTATATAAAGGAGGGAAAAACTAATATAATAATGCCATTGAAATTATCATAGAATGAAACTTGCGTTTCAACCAAAGTGTTGCGTCCTTCACAAAAGGCCGCGTCCCATTCCAAGAAATCCGCGTCTTGGCAATAATAGACGGCAGTGAAAAACTTGCGTTTAGGGAAAATGAAAGTTGCGTTTACAGAAAAGACAAAAAGGCATGGGTGATTTGAACTGGGATGATTTCTTTGAAGAACGGAACATTAAATGCGGAATGGAGAGAGTCTCCGTATTAATTGATAAACCCAGAGTTGATGGATCTCGCGTTAGGTAAGGAGAGAGAAAAAGTAAAATATCCGGGTAGAATTCCGGTATTTGAGAAAACACCGGAACTCAGGAAAAGCCCGAAAAATAAAGTATCTCAAAAGTTTTTCAAAAATTCCCAAAAATAATAAATATTATTTAAAGATTTTTAGTGAAATCGGTTTTCAGAAATTCAATCTCATTTTCAAGTTAAAAATTCTGAAGTCAACCGTTGACACCGGTCTATGCCGGGTCGGCCGGATTTTTGATAAATTCTAAAAATTCTCCAAAAATTTATTTAGATAGAAAATATAATTTTAAGAAATAATGTGAAAGTCGTTTTTAGAATCTCAACTCTGTTTGTAAATTAAAAATCTGAAAGTCGGTCAGCGACACTGGTCGACACCGGTTTTGAAGATTTACAATTTAATTCTGAAAAATTCCAGAAAATCATGAAAAATCAAGAATATTAAAAAATAATATTTGAAACTGAAATCGGTCAAATCTAATTACCAAAAAGGTCAAATCATGCAGTACTGCTATATGAGTAAGAATTTAAATAACAGAAAATAGAATAAAATAAAATAATAAAAAAATACGCTCCAAAAATCAGGACACATAGATGGGTACGTATACTAAGGACGGGGGTGTTACAGTAATTTTTTGTTTTTATTTATGTAACTTAGAGGAAAGAAGAGTTTCATGAGAGAATGAGAGTGAAGGCTGTACTGAGAGTGACATAGTGTAAGTGTTCTTTTTTCTTTCATTGTTACTTCATTTAATCAAAACTTACACTTTTATGTTCTTCTTCTTTTACTGTTCTTCTTTTTTGTTTTGATGATTATCCAAGTGAGTCTCATAGCATCAGAATTGACTTGCCTTTGCGAGTGCCACTGATAGTCATGACAATGGTTCCTCCCTATTGTTCATATCATTTCATACTTGCTCGATGAAGTTTTGATGAGGTAATGTGGATGGGGACTGAATTGATCTTATGGGTTATGCACTGATCGCCTCTGAATCAAGGTAAATGTGCCAATAATCCAAGGTAATTCATCAACCAAAGGAGATAAGTAAGTATCTTTAGGTTTCTTTCTTTCTTTCAATTTGTTCGCGGTTCGAAGTTAAATCCATCATTGTTTAAACCACATACAAGTAATGAAAATCTAATCTTGCTAAGAAATCTTTTTAGGAAAATTGTATAGTGGCAAGAATAGGGTCGAATCCACAGAGACTTGTTTCTAAAAATTTAGTTTTTAAATATCTAAATCCAACTTTTAATCTAATTTGAGAAGTCCTTTAAAGAAAGGTATGATGATTGTTTTAAAAATTAAAGATTCTTAAGCAGTAAAAAGTAAGAAAAGTAAAGAAATAAAAGAAGTAAAAGAGTTCAAACCAATGTTAAAGATAAGTGAAATAAACGATGAAGAAAATAAGACAGGAAGGGAAAAGAAAGATAGAACCCGAAATTGGCACAAGACTCGTCATCGCCTTGTCTTCTTCCTCCTCCAAACACTGTTGAAGACAAGAGAATTAACAACAACAAAAAATAAGAGAAAATATGTAATAGATTATTGATGAATTCATAAATAAAATATGCAATTAAAAGAAGAGAATCACATCAAAAATAAAGAGAAGAGCGGAGGAATCTTAGACAGAAAATGATGCACGATCTTGTAGAAGAACACTGAATTTCATTAGTACATCATCAATTACAAAACTCTTGATCTTCTTCAATCTCACATGACAATACACTCGACTCTCCTCCTAGTATAATCCTTACAGCCCTCTCGTGTGAGATAAGAGATGAGATTTTCCTATACTCTACCTCTCTATTTATAGTAGAAGTAGTGGATAAACTTCTATTAGAAGTTGTGCAATCATCAAGAGATATATCTTCATAACTTGAATTTGAACTTTGGATATTAAGATAATATCATATCTCTTGACTTCAGAAGCAAACTATTTCTGAATTTGAATCCTCCCCTTATCTCCAAACTTATTTTTGATTTATCCAGAAGAATATTTAATTCTGATTTGCAGCTTGTTGGCGTATTGATTTCTGAATATTACTATTCAAATGATAGAATTGAAAATAGCGATCTATATCAAAATTATAGTCCTTTAAGTTTTCTTTCTGGATCATCTTAAATCATTAGATTTGAGTTTCAGTAGAGAAAGTTATGATTAAAGTACTAAAGTATACAGTCTGCATCCGAGTCTAAATTGATTTAGAACCCGAATTTACTTGGATTTCCTCCTTATCTCCAAATATGATTGCTTCATCTCATTCGTTGATCTTCTCTCTATCCATTGATCTTCAACGAAACTGAATGGGTTTTCAAAAAATCTATTTTTCTTTTGCATTTTAATGGTATTATCTTATCTGATATTCTGGTTTTCAAATAAGATGGTTTCTAAATCCTTTGGTTTTGAATCGATCCTTGTTGATTTGCTTTATATTCAGTTGATAATTTAAATCTTCTCAAGAATTTGATTTATTTGGCAAGGATTTGTGCTTATCTTCTCTCTATCATCATATCATGTATGAATTTAGACATTAAGACAAGTGAGTTGTAGGAATTATTACAGAATAAATGTAGAAATGCAGTAATAATTATGCATTATATGTGTCCAGATACACCCCCCCACCTATATTTTGCTCATCCTCGAATAAAACAAAAAAGAGAAAAAAATTAAACTAACCTAACTCTCTTTCGTGATTGCACTTAGCATTAACAACAAGTCGTTAAACCTCTAGGTTACTCCTAGAGGATGAGTTTTATCTCGTGAGGGTTTTCAGTGGATTACACCTACAAAATCCAAAAAGAAATAAATTGTTAGTATTCTCAAAATGCATTTTGAAAAAAAGACGAAATATTTGAAGTGTTTTTACAAGAATTAAGCAATTTATAAGTTATAGGAGCACCGAACTATTCATCCCTGAGCTTAGTCTCTATTCAAAGATTTGTTATAAATCAAGGTTAGGAATAAAATTGTATTTTCATCTAGTCTATTATTTTACCTTAACTCATATGCATCTTTTGATCGTGAATATTTTAACTAAGGGTTCTTTTAACTCAACTCTTATGCCTTATTTATGTATATATTGGTGGTAATAATCTTTAGCTTTAGGTTTTCTAATTTGTCCATGTAACGAGCCCTAGTCGGTTACTCCCAAACCGAACAATTTTAGGGCACCAGGTGAGAAAACACCCTATGGACTTAGGACTCGAGCAAACAAGGCCACAAAACTAAGGATTTTATTTAATGATATGAACCAGTTTTAGGCGTGAATAATTATGCTTTATGAGGTACAAAGACGCAGCTTAATCAGAGGATTTTTATTATATATATAGTTTTCTTTCTCTCTCTCTTTCTGTTTAAGGAAAAATAATCTTTCTTTTTGACCCTAAGTGTGTAAGTGTATAAAGTATGCATATTTCATCAAGGTAAAAATCAAGACTAAACTACTTTTTCAATTTTTCTTCCTAGCCCTAAAAATAAAACAAATATTCTTGTTTCTACCAAATATAAGAAATCCTAATTATGATTCTCTTTTTCCTTAAATTAATTTTATTTCTTACAAAAATAAGTCAAAGCATTATTTTCCTTTTCAAAAAGACTTTTTTTGAAAAACTCTATGTTAGAACCCTCCCCCACACTTATCTCATGCATTATCCTTAATGTATGAATGAATGCATATATGCAAGAAATAAAATGCAATAGAGGTATATAAAAGACTCACTATAACTGACTTGGCTAGCTAAAAATAATAAAAAATAAAAAAGCAAAGAAAGTACAACAAATATATACAACTCCACGTCTCCCTCAAACCTAATTCTTTTTAGGTCTATTACCTCTAGCTCGCTTCCCATCATTCCAATGGGTTCTCTTCAAAGGACAAATTGGAGAGGTCAATTTTATTTGTCATTTTTACTCTCATCCTCTCCAACTTGTTCATCACCTTCCTCCATCTCTTTCTGCTCTTCTTCTCACACATTCTCCTCCCAAATTCATATTATCACACATCGTAATTGGAGTAACCACATTAAAATTTTCTAGAAATTTGAGATTTTCCTTAAAAGTCACCTTAACACTTAGATCAATAATTTCCTTAGGAGGTGTGTAATGGACCAACGCATCCCTAGTTGATTCATCCAAACAAATCAATTCATTTTCAAACAATTCTTCAAAGTTTTGATCAATTAGAGGCCTTTGAATCATGTTTTCAAAAGAGTGATCATTAGGTGACTCATTAAAAGTGAAGATACTCAAATCAAGTTTCTTTTTTTCAAGACTTGAGCTCCTCAACACATGTCTTCTCAAAACACTCATCCTTAAATAATTCTTCAAAAAACATTAGCTAATCATCCACACATAAATCCTTAACGTTATGATCAACATGCTTAAAACAAGTTGTGTGCATTACCAAATCATTCTTAACCAATTTATCCAAAAATATTGAATCATCATCAAAGAATTGTTCAATTGGTGGCTCAAGGCAAGACGGGGTGTCAAGCTCATGGATATTTCCAGCATCCTGTTCAAACTCTTTAATTTGGTTTAAGTGAAATGATGAGGGCACAAATTAAAAATTTGAGTCAACATGTGGTGTGGACTCTTGTGGTATGTCCAACTGGTTCACTTGATAGCACTGATGGAACTCTTGAGTCTGATCTGAAATTGGGATTGAAGCAGGATGATTGAGATAAGTCATTATCTCATCAAAATGCAAATCTATGTGAGCACTTATCTCGACTATCTCTTAATTGTTCTGACTATTTTGAAGTATACATTGTTGCATAATTTCTAAACTCTTCTCTAATATGCTCTGCAATTGCTCATGCTTATTATCACATCCCCAAGATGGAAGTGATGGTTCAGTGTAGGACTAATTTGACTGATTTGATTGATCCCATGAATATTGAAGATAATTCCAGCCTTCCGAATTGAAGTTTAATGGATAGGGTTCGTTCATAGGTCCTTGAAATGTATCAAATTGGTTTTTCCTAGTCCTAATGAATACCCTGTTGAAGGGCACTGTTCTAAAGGATGAGATGAATCATGACAGTGATGGCACCACATAGGAGGATGAGCTGAAAGAGATAAAATAGTGGGTTGGTTGTAGTTATGAAAGCCCAAAGGTGAGAATGGTGGATGAGAATGAGGAAATGACCTATCATGATAATAGTTGTAAAGAACTTGATTTGGATAGGCCATGAGAGAGAAGAATTTCAAAATGATGAAAGGGGAGAGGAATGGATGAAAATTGATTTTCTTTATTTTTTATTTTTATTTTTTATTGTTGCACATACAAATAACTCGACCAATCAATTCCAAACAATTTTTTTACCTTGAACTTTAATTGAGGTGATCAATTTTTAACCACTAATCTTTAATAGAATAAATTCTCCCTAGTTAGACAACTCCTAACTGAGTTGGACAGATTGTGAACTGACTGGTTAAAACCGTCAAATAAGCAATTCGGTTCTCCCCCCAAGCTGCGTGCATACTAATTTCAGCCACCCTTTCTTAGACAAGAAAGTCCCTCGGTCCTTCCTCTAGGCCAGACATCGCAGCAATAGCTAAGTCACCCTTTTTACATAAGAAAGCCCTCTCTCGTGAACTTGAAAGTAATCACCAGAGTATTCCCAAAATGGATCACTTAATGAGCTTGAAATCCTAGCGACCAAATTCTAATTGATTTTAAATTAGTTCAAACTTGGGAAAAACTTATATGCGATTGTGATTTTTGAGCTAAGGAATGGGTAATCACTCCCAACTTATATGAGGGGGGACAGCTCTTAAGATCTTTTTATACAATATGCACTAATGTAGCACAAGTTCAATCAATAAGCACCTCCGAACTCCACTAATAGGAGATTCGTCGGAAAGTTAGAAAATAATTGTTGGCCCACGAGGTTACACTCTCCATTTGTTTAAAGTTTTGATAATAACAAAACAAATAGAAGCTATATGGTACTAATAAGTTTGTTCAAGATAAGTTTCAGATTAGTACCATTTTTGAAGGACATTGCTTAGCTATTGCAAAGATTTTCTAGGTTCATGGAGCAAACAAGGCATATGGCATAAGAGGGAATGTCCATAAAAGAGAAGGCTCTAGCAAGGCATTACATGACTCAAGACTTCATTTTTGCTCAAGAGACTTCATTAGATTTGTTTTTAGTTTTATGGTTTTGTTAAAGAATAGTGAATAGGTTTAAAGCTCAAAATTCATACACACCCTAGTTTTTGCGCACATGTCATTTCTAAAAATTTCTCCTATATATATGTACAAAATATTTTTAAATATAGTCTTTTGCTTATAAACTCAATTTTGTGTATTATACATAGTTCTGATCAAAACTATTTCGTAAACCATCAAAATCTCCTCAAAATCCTTTTCAAATTTCAGTTTTTGACCTGAGCCGGTCGACCGACCAGTCGACCCACTCTATATCAGGTCAGATCGATCGACTGACCAGTCGATCGGGATTCTGACCGTTGGGTGCGTGCATGTGTGCACGTTTCCCGGTCGACCGGGCGGTCGACCGGACCCCACTACGGTCGACCGACCTTCGGCTGACTAAAAGACAGTGACTCTCTGTTTGTTGCGATCGACCGAGCGGTCGACCGTGGGCTGCAACGGCTTTTTTATTTGAAACCCAGTCGACCGGCCGGTCGACCGTGGCTGTGTTTTAGCCTGTAACGGCTATTTTTTTAATACACGTTTTAAAACGAGCTGTTTGTCTCTAAACGTATTTAGGAGTTGTTTTCTGGGTCAAATACTTCCTAATTACCATTTTGTTAGTTTACCCTTTAATCCCTTGCTCTATCCTATAAATAGGGGTGATTAGGGTTGTGGGATTAACAACAATCATTTTGCAAAATATTCAAAGTTTAAAGAGCTTTCTAAAGAGTTTTGTTCTTGGTTTTTGTGCTGAAAAATCTCTCATTTCTGAAGTTTCAGTTTCAAAACTCTCTCAAATTCTTTCTCTTTTTCCACTTACAATACTAGAGCTTCAATCCAACTCATTGTTCTACAGGGCTTTTGATTGGGAAAGAGTTGTGTGGAATTTTAGCACAAATATTATGTAAAACGAGAAGGTTTAGAAACACCTCAAGTGCTTTTGATTAGTCCACAAATGTATGAAAGATGATTAATATACCCTTTCCTATCTCCGCTATAGCATAAGGCTATACCGAGTCGATTCTCAGGGAGATCTAGCGATAGAAGCGTTACGAATCGAAGTGAAGAAATGTAAACGAGAATTCTTCTATGTTCTTAAAAGAATAAAACAATCATGGAACAAGAAATGAAAGAATGGATGAATATGTTCATGATGGAAAGTGAAAAAGAAATCAAGATTGGATTTGGTATTAACACTAGAAAGAATGAAAACTTGAAGAATCAAACCATGACTAGCTTACCTTACTACCTTGCCAAAGCTTACCAAACTCCGTGATAATGATGCTTGCCTTTGAGTCATTGGCATAGATGTGTCTTGCGTGTTTGATCTAATTACTTTCTCATTGCATGAAGGGTGGTTTAACCCATCGGAGAAGAGAAGACCATCCAACTTGCAAGATGAACTAAAGCAATCACCCATGAGTTAGTGAAGATGGCAAGGCTAGTGGTTAGCTAGTACATGGAGAAAGAATTAGCTACAAGCCATAAGAAAAGTAAAACAAAGCATGAATTAAATTGCAAGGATTTAAAGCAAGCAAGTAAAGAAAGCAATTAAAAAAAGCAAGTAAACTAGAACCAAGCTCAAGTAGAGGAAGGAGAATGGATGAATCCTTGTTGCTTCAAGTTGTCACACCTTGATTACACAAGCTCTCTCTCTCACAATCTCTCTCTTTTACAAAGTATCTAGGGAAAGAGAAGAGGGACTAAAGAACTAAACCTAGAGAAAAATCTATTACAACAACTAACAATTTCTCCTCTCTTCTCTGTTCAGTCTTTGCTTGCAGGTCCAGGTGAAGTATTTATAGGCCCCAGGTGAAGGATCCAGAACCTAGTTTGTTGGCACAAAATCCGAGATCCTAACAACCTGTAACTGTCGCAGATCCTCAAGGATCTTTCTGTTTTTGCGGCAAAACTGATTCAGTTCAGCAACAGATTTCTGTTGCTGATTTGTTGAGAAGTTGTTATCCACGTGGCCTTCTGGATTCTTCATTGGGCGCGCGGATCTCTCTAGATCTTGATTTCAAATCTTGGGGCTTATCTTAATCTTTGATTTAATCACTTTAATTATTGCTAATTAAAGTGATTATTGGCTTTCTCTCCATTAGAGTGTGTACCTGCAAATATATAGAGAAGATGAGTAAAAATCATATATTTATTTATTAAATGCATGGGAATTATGAGGTAAAATATGCAATATTGAGTTACAATCACACCCCCACACTTATTCTTTTGCTCGTCCCGAGAAAAAATAAAGAAAAAGAAAATCTAAACTACCAATTTTATTACACCACTTTCGCAGGTGACGCGATTGCACTGAGCATGTGCAACAAGCCGCTAAACCTCTAAGTTACCCTAGAGGAGGAGTGTTGTCTCCTGAGGGTTTTCAGCGGATTACACCCACAAAATCCATAAAGAAAGAAGACAAATGTTAGTGTTTTGAAAATGCATTTTGAACAAGAGACATGTTTACGAACTATTTTTGCAAAAATATAAGTGATCCTAGGTCATAAGTCCACCTATAATCATTCTTCCTTAAACTTAGTCTCCATGCAAGATCTTGTTTTTAATTAAGGTAAGAATTCAAAATTGGATTGAATATTTTATCTTTCATAAAACCTAGATAATATGCACACCGTGCTCGTGAAGATTTCTGGGATTTCAACTCCAACCATCAAGCCATTTATTTATTTATATACATATATATATATATATATATATATATATATATATATATATATATATATATATATATATTTTCTTCCCTTAGTCTAGGCTTTCTAGTTTACCCTTGTAGCGAGCCTTTAACCGATGACTCCCAAACCAGATGGTCTTAGGGCACCAGATGAGAAAACATCCCTCGGGTTTAAGGTCTCGAGTAAAAAAGGCCACATAACTAAGGGGGATTATTTATTTCCTTTACCACCGTTAGGCGTGAATAATCATGCTTCTTGAGGCACAATTCTCCAGCTTAATAGGTGATATTTTATTTATATATATATTTTTTCTTTTTCTTTTTTTTTTTTATATATATGGCATTTTTGGTCTTTGTCTCCATCCCAAGAAATGTGTAAGTGTAAAGTGCATATTATCTAAGGCAAAAAAAAAAATTCAAGATAAAAATATCTCACCAATTTTTCTTACTTAGCCTATAATTTCCAACAAGATCTATTATTTCAACTAGGTTTAAGATGTCATAATTAAGGCTTTCTTAATTTCTAATATACATCTTAATTTTCTTAAAAATAGATCAAAACTTTGTCTCTTATTTCAAAAAGTTTTTATTTTTTTATTTATTTTATTTTTTTTAATTTTTCTAAAAGAAAAGGTAAAATCTAAAAAGAAAGTGGAAAATCTAGAAAAACGATAAAATCTAAAAATAAAATGGAAAACCTAAAAATGAAAATCCTAAAAAAAATAAAAATCCTATAAAGAAAATAAAAAATCCTATGTTAGTACATACCCCCCCATACCTATCTCATGCATTGTCCTCAATGTATGCAAGATAAAAATGATGCATGAAATAGGTAAGGTAAAAAGTCACTCCCTCCTCCTCTTTGGACCCGCAGTAGTACTGGGTCCTGCCGACTGTGTCCTCCTCAACCTCGCCTCAATGCCCTCTAACCTAGAGGATTGCTCCTCTAACCTGGAGGATTGTTCCTCCATCTTCTTCCGCAGCCTCACTTGACCCCTAAAAATCTTCTTCATGCCCTTCCAGATGGAGGACATGAAGGCATGTGTATCATGTGGGGGTCCTGCCTCCAAAACTCAGGTTCATCCTCTGCATCAAAACTCTCCTCAGAGGAGGACTCTACCGGTACATCCTCGGGCTGGACAGTAGGTGTCCAGACCGCATGCAAACAACTATTGTACGAACTGGTAGGTCTCTCGGGTGCAACAAACACTCGGTCAAATGAATCAAAAACATCGTCTGGTAGGAAAGTCCTACACAAACGTGTAATCAGGATAGGGTGAGAGTATTTGGCACCTCGTGTGCGTGAAGAGTTGGCTATAAGTGCATGGAAGATGACCTTATTCAAACAAACCGAGTGTTGACGAGTCATTAAATCATGTATAATTTGCAACACTGGTCTGTTGAAAGAGGAAGTGTGGTCAAGCCCTAAAATGTTGCGTTGGATCCAACGTCTAACGTAATGAACATTTCTAAACATCGTACTGGCTTTGAGCCCACGATCCTGCTCAGTACAACGAGCCCCCATAACAGTCATATAATCAATCAAAGGGAGAGGCTCGCTGTGTTGTGTGATGGATGAGATCGTAGTGACTTCCTCAAGAAGAGGAAGCGTGACAAGTAGGTCTCCTGTGGGCATGTGTACAGTGAACTGGTACATGTGTGGATCAATCGATGCTTGGTCAAGATGCGTGTAAAACATGGTCACCAGTTCGGGACAATAAAATGCATCGGTCTCAGTGTTGTCGTACACTAGTGAATACCAATTCCTTGCCCTAATTCTCTCTAAAAATACATGCCCATAACCATTCACATCACATAAAATCCGCCCAAAATCTTTCTCAACAAAAATTGATGGTGCCATACTATGAATTTAAGATCAAAGCGGTAAAAAGAAGAGATTTAGAATTCGAACCACCCCCAAAATTCGTGGGGGGATGAATTTTGAACTCTGCAGTGGATTCAGGAGTCTCTGAATAAGAATATAGCACCAGATCACCAACAAGAACGTGAAATCGATCGGAGTAGAATTTTTCTAGGCGCAGGAGACTTTGACTTTGCCGCAGATTCCTGGTTGGAGTCGCAGACTGGCGGCAGAACAGTGAGATCTGGGGAGGAGAAAAGGTTCAGAGTGCGGCGCTTTTGATAGGAAGTTGGAGATCTGAGGAAATTTTTGCTTGTGAAGGAGAAGTGTAGGGTGGAGAGATATTTATAGGAGGGAAGAATTAAGAGGTTTCCACTTCTATCCCTAGGTCAAAAGGATTTTTACCACATTGGAAGTTGTAGCTTTGAAAAGGGAAGTTTGACTCTTGGGAATTTGGAATGACCTAGAAATTTGGAATTCTTGAAAGAAGGATTTTGAGGAAACCTAGGAATTTAGAAAGATTTTGAATTAGGAAAATGTAGAAACTCCTTTAAGCATAAAAATCCCTCCTTTATTTTTATTTCTTTTTTTTATTAATTTCTAAAAGAAATGTAAAAGAAAGAAAATCTAAAAACTCTAAGTTAGTAAGGAAAGAGAAATATTACCATAAGGTGGTGGTTCCGGTGGTGGTCTGATTGGTCCACGAAACATGGCCCAATCATTATTACGTTGGGTTTTGCAGAACCCACCAAAAATATCAGGAATATGACCCACTAAAAAGATAAATCCTTGAAAGATTTTTATTAAGAACATGACCCCATCTAATTTCCATTTTTTCCAAATAATTTCAGAGTCAAATTTATCAAAGCCCTTGTCCCAGAATGATGTATGAAATGACAGAACAGTTGACTTGGACTCAGGAAGAACTGACTCAGGAGGTGACTGAAATCAAGTAAAGGTTTAGGAGTCAAAGTGAATTCTGGAATTGGGTCCAAGTCAAGAAATGGAAACTCAAGTCCACATGTATTGTCCAACAATGGAATGTGACTATAAAAAATAGGTGATTCAAGTTCAGGAGTGATGGGAATCAAAACTGACTCTAAAATGTTGCTCAAATTGGGTAACATAACAGGAGTCAATAATGATTTAGGAATTTGAATTAGATCACAAGATTGAGAGTCAAAGTCACATTCCATAATGAGTTCAATTCCACATAAATGAGAACTTGCCAATTTATCAATAGGATCTTCAAAAAGGTATAATTGGTCAAGTTCGACATGATCCTTAAAGATGGGTGATTCAACTTCATTGTGAATTGGGACAGGATCCAATGTCGACTCCGAAAAAAGATTGAAGTCAGGTAAAGATACCGGAGTCATTATTGAATCAGGAAGAAGGATCGAATCACGAAATTGGGGTTCAAGATCATATTCCTCATGTAATTCAATTCCACAAAAATGTGAACTTGCCAATTTATCAGTGGGACTTTTAAGAGTATGGAATTGGTCAAGTTCAGTATGATCATCATAAGATATAGGTGATTCAATTGCACAATGGACAGGCACTGGATCCAATACTGACTTGGGAAATGGAGTGAAATCAGGTGAAGACACCGGAGTCATTATTGAATCAGGAAGGAAAATTGAATCATCAAGTGGAAGTTCAGGATCATGTTCACACTCAAGTTCAATTTCAGGAAAAGGAAAACTTGCAAAAATGTCAATGGGATCTGAAGTTTGGACAAGTTCAGGTGATTGTGCTGAAATTGAATCTGGATTTCCAAGACTACATGACTCTTTGGTTTTAACAGAGTGGCTAGTGACATTAGAATTAGGATGAGAATGAAGAGTCTGGATCATCAACTCTATGTCACGATTTCTAGCATTTTGAGCATGAGTCATGTCTTCAAGCATCTTTCCATAATTGATGATTTCATTGTTTTGATGAAAAGATGAAGTGTTGTCTTGGAAGTGATGGTAAAATTGTGAGTCCATCAGATTTGGTGAGTGTTGTTTGGACTCAAGCAAGAATTCCTTACTCGTTCCCCAAGCAGATGGTTGTTCATTATAATAAGGTGGAACTGAGTAAGACTCTTGAGAATACTGTGGAATTGGAGGGGCAAATGTTTCTTGAAGTTGTTGCTCGACCCTCTGTAAATTGGCTTCTATACTCCTGAGTAACTCAGATTTTTCTTCAAGTGGTGGTTCAGAAAAAAGAGTATATGAAGCGGAATCGGGAAATGAATACTGTGGACAAGGTGAATATGGTGGACAAGGAGGTTGATAATTAAACTCGGGGTACGTGAATCCCCAATGACTCGGTGAAGAGTTGAAATTATTACAGAAATCATAGTTATTAGATGGGGGGTATGGGTCATATTGATTCGGATAAGGCCAACCCGGTGTATGTGGTTGGTGCATATTGTAAAACACCGGGTTGGAATTATCCGAATATGGTGTGAAATATGGATTATTATTAGAATGGAAAGAATTGTTGAATGCCATATCACACAAAAAAATCACAAACAAAAAAGAAAAATCAAACAACAAACAAAAAGAAAAGAAAAAAAAATCAAACCAAGCCAAAAGAAGAGTTGACCTAGACCTAGACGACTCCTAACTGATTAGATCGTCCACGGGAGGTTTAGTGTAGACGTAGACCACAAGTTAATCAGCCAGGGAAGGGCAAGGTTGGTGGGAGGTTTTCCGTCAGAGACGTTCCTTAATTAAGTAATCAGCAACCTTCAGGCTTTCGGCCCTCAATCCCTTTCCTAGACACTGATTTTGCAAGAGTCTATTTCCAACACTTTTCCCCCTTAGGATAATCTCCTAAATGAGTCCGAGATGTCCCTAGGGCCAACGTCTATTTTTTTATTAAATTAGGCTTGGGTTAGTGAGTGCTGGGATGGTGGTTTTTGGGCTAAGGAAAGGGTAATGACATCCCTACCTTATCTTATTTATGGGTTATGCCCTTAAAAATGAATTGTGCAAGTGTACAAAAAATATAACTAGAATTCACTCAAAGCATGAAAATCAAGCAATAGATGATTCCTAGTTTACATGTAATGCAAAACGTACCTTGCCTCCAGCACTCTTCAACAGTAAAAGTAAATGAATTGAAAGACACGTGCCTAGAATGCAAATGTCTAAACAATTTTTAACAATTTCAACCAATTTTTTACTGTTGATTAAATTAGCAGGTATATGGTGAAGAATACAGGAATTCAAGTATAGCAGCAGATATATTTTGCAGAATCAGAGCCCCTGCAGAAAATTTATGAGTAGTCAACTCAGTTCTGCCACTGAACCGCGGCAAAAATCTGGATTCCGCGGCAAAACTGAGGGATCCTGGTCTCTGCTTTTTAGAGCAGAGGCCCAGGTCCACTTATGTGTTACTGCAATGCAAATTTTCCTGTTCTTCAACCTGTAACCTGCAACAGAGAAGAAGATTCGTTTAGTTCTTCACTTTAAAGAAAATCCGTTGCTCTCCCCGGCAACGGCGCCAAAAATTTGATTGGGAAAGAGTTGTGTGGAATTTTAGCACAAATATTATGTAAAATGAGAAGGTTTAGAAACAACCTCAAGTGCTTTTGATTACTCCACAAATGTATGAAAGATGATTAATATACCCTTTCCTATCTCCGCTATAGCATAAGGCTATACCGAGTCGATTCTCAGGGAGAGCTAGCGATAGAAGCGTTACGAATCGAAGTGAAGAAATGTAAACGAGAATTCTTCTATGTTCTTAAAAGAATAAAACAATCATGGAACAAGAAATGAAAGAATGGATGAATATGTTCATGATGGAAAGTGAAAAAGAAATCAAGATTGGATTTGGTATTAACACTAGAAAGAATGAAAACTTGAAGAATCAAACCATGACTAGCTTACCTTACTACCTTGCCAAAGCTTACCAAACTCCGTGATAATGATGCTTGCCTTTGAGTCATTGGCATAGATGTGTCTTGCGTGTTTGATCTAATTACTTTCTCATTGCATGAAGGGTGGTTTAACCCATCGGAGAAGAGAAGACCATCCAACTTGCAAGATGAACTAAAGCAATCACCCATGAGTTAGTGAAGATGGCAAGGTTAGTGGT
Organism: Agave tequilana; assembly: GCA_038442645.1. Lineage (NCBI taxonomy): Eukaryota > Viridiplantae > Streptophyta > Magnoliopsida > Asparagales > Asparagaceae > Agave > Agave tequilana. The sequence goes on along the minus strand of JAVJIF010006690.1, from coordinate 45,583 downwards.
TAGCTAGTACATGGAGAAAGAATTAGCTACAAGCCATAAGAAAAGTAAAACAAAGCATGAATTAAATTGCAAGGATTTAAAACAAGCAAGTAAAGAAAGCAATTAAAAAAAGCAAGTAAACTAGAACCAAGCTCAAGTAGAGGAAGGAGAATGGATGAATCCTTGTTGCTTCAAGTTGTCACACCTTGATTACACAAGCTCTCTCTCTCACAATCTCTCTCTTTTACAAAGTATCTAGGGAAAGAGAAGAGGGACTAAAGAACTAAACCTAGAGAAAAATCTATTACAACAACTAACAATTTCTCCTCTCTTCTCTGTTCAGTCTTTGCTTGCAGGTCCAGGTGAAGTATTTATAGGCCCCAGGTGAAGGATCCAGAACCTAGTTTGTTGGCACAAAATCCGAGATCCTAACAACCTGTAACTGCCGCAGATCCTCAAGGATCTTTCTGTTTTTGCGGCAAAACTGATTCAGTTCAGCAACAGATTTCTGTTGCTGATTTGTTGAGAAGTTGTTATCCACGTGGCCTTCTGGATTCTTCATTGGGCGCGCGGATCTCTCTAGATCTTGATTTCAAATCTTGGGGCTTATCTTAATCTTTGATTTAATCACTTTAATTATTGCTAATTAAAGTGATTATTGGCTTTCTCTCCATTAGAGTGTGTACCTGCAAATATATAGAGAAGATGAGTAAAAATCATATATTTATTTATTAAATGCATGGGAATTATGAGGTAAAATATGCAATATTGAGTTACAATCAGCTTTTGTAAGGGAAAAGGATTTTTCAAAAGAGAGTTTGTGGTCTTTTGATCACCAAGAGAATACTTGTACTTGAGATTGTGGAGTTGGGTACTCCGGTGTGATTGTAACTCTTTGTGAAGTTATAGTGGTTAGAAATCCTTCTGGGTGAAGGCGGGGACGTAGAGCTGGGTGCTCGAACCTCGAAAAAATTCTCTGTGTTTGCGTTTGGTTTACTTGCTTCTTATTTTAATTCCTTGCCTTATACTTATTGCTTCTTATTCATTGCTTCATTTACTCACTCTACATATTGATTGCTTTATTCACTTGTTTCATATTCATTTTGTCAATCAAATAATCATACAACAAGATTGCAATACGCACCTCAAACTCTTATCTAGAGGAATCACGAGGAAGGAGTTCAGAGCCCTTTACGGGGATTCGGCTTCTAGTCTTGTTTTGGGTGATTGTTGCATCATAAGTTTTTATTTGTGCATTGATTAGCATTATCACCTATTCACCCCTCCTCTAGGTGATTTCAATTGGTATCAGAGGTAGGACTCTAGTTTGTGGCTTAACATCCTTAGAGAGATCCTAAAAATTTGTTAATCACTATTTGAATTCTTTCATTCATACACTAGTAAAATGGCCGACAACATTAAGACCCCTCCTAAATTTGATGGACTCAATTTCCCCATTTGGAAGGTTAGGATGACTATCTTTCTATAATGCCTAGGTAGTTTAGTTGCTAAATCCTTGACCAAACCCTATAGTAGACCTGATAGTGAGGAGAGCACTTGGTCCGACTTTACCTACAAAGAATATGAGGCTAATTCTAAGGCTCAAAATTTCCTTCTCACCGCCTTGAATGAGGATGATCTTACACGGGTTATACATTGCTAATCCACCTATGAGATTTGGCAACAGTTGTTGGTCACACACGAGGGGACATCACAAGTTAAGAGAGCTAAAATAGATCTCTTGAGGTCCCAATATGAAAGCTTTAAAATGCTTGAAGATGAGTCTATTGATTCTATGATTACCAAGTTTACTAAGATTATTAATGCTCTTTCTTCTCTAGGTGATGATATAAGCAATGATCAAAAGGTGCGCAAAGTGATTCGAGCTCTTCCTTCATAATGGGAGATCAAGGCTACCACCTTAAAGGAGTTGAATGATAAAGATGAAATGGATCTTATAAGTCTTATTGGAAACCTTAAGACTCATGAGATGGAAAAGAAGACAAGAGAAGAAGCGGTACCTCAAAAGAAGAAGTCCATAGCTTTCAAGTCTTCCTCCACTATTGACGACAATGAAGAAGATGAAGAAGATGATGAGGAGCTATCTCTTCTTAAGAAATGTGAAGAGGATGTACCGTAAGAATAAACTCAACTTTAGAAGAAAATTGGAAGGGAAGGAAGAGAGAAGAATCATATGCTATAATTGCCGGAAGCCCGGACATATCATGGCTGATTGTCCTGACTTCAAGAAAAAGATGACTTCCTCCTTCAAGCAAAAGAGGCCGGTTGAAAAGAAAGCATACAAAGCCACTTGGGATTCGGAAAGCGAGTCCGAAGATGAGGTGGACACGGCAAATATGTGTATCATGGCAAACACACCCAAGGTAATCTCTCAACCTCTTGATGAAGAAAATGAAATAAGTAGAGAAATGTTAGAACATGCCTTTGTTGAACTTTCTGAAAGCTTTGATGATAAAAAGGTAGAATGCTCTAAATTGAAAAAGGAAATTGTATTGCTCAAAAACCAACTTGCTATTGTTTCAAAAGAAAAGGAAGAAATTTCTTCAAATTTTGTTTCAACTAAAAGAGAATTTGATGCTTATAAAGTAGCTTGTAAAGCAAAATTTTCAAAAGTTGATGAAAATGAACTTTCTTTGTTAAAAACTAGAATTGTTGATTTTGAAAATGTTTTAAAAGATTGTGCTTTTAATACTAAGAAATTAGAGGAAATGTTTGCAAAGAAGCACACTCCACTTGTTAAGACAACCCATGCTAAAAATGCTCATCATGTTAACACTCCTCATGTTAAATCTACTCATGCACACAATTTTCTATAATAGCATTTAAATATGGAAGAGTTTATAGATGTACTTATTGTGGTCGAAATGGCCACTTAGCTAAATTTTACTATGATCAAATAAATAGATCTAATAATCTTGTGTGGGTTCATGACACTAACACTTTAGGACCCAAGAAAATATGGGTACCAAAATCAAGTCCTAAATTATTTGATGTAGGTACACACCAAGGCTCCAAGACGTAAGGAGCGGTGGTACCTTTATAGTGGTTGTTCAAGACATATGACATAGGATATCAACAACTTTACAACCCTATCAAGGTACATTGAAGGTGGCACCGTCACCTTCGGAGATGACTCCAAGGGCACTATCATCGGTATAGGTAACATTCAAATTGGTGCATCTCCTATTATAGAAAATGTTGTTCTTGTTGATGGACTTAAACATAACTTGCTTAGTATAAGTCAACTTTGTGATCGTGGTCTTAAAGTTGTGTTTGATGATTCCTCCTGCAAAATCTTTGATTGTAAAACTAATAATTGTATTCTCACCGGTTTTTGTGATAATAATGTCTATATCATTGACATGCTTAATTTGGATTGTTCTACTAAATGCTTGAATGCTTTTGATGAGACTTCTTGGCTTTGGCATAGAATATTAGGACATGCATCTTTTGATCATCTTACTAGGATTAATTCTAAGGAATTGGTGAAGGGTATTCCTTATTTGAAGTTTGAAAAAGACCGCATTTGTGGTGCGTGCCAACTTGGGAAACAAATCAAGTCTTCTTTCAAACCAATCAAGGATATCATGTCAACTAGGCCATTGGAATTAATTCACATGGATCTTTTTGGACCAACTAAAACAAAAAGCTTAAATGGTAGTAGATATGCTTTTGTTTTAGTTGATGATTTTTCCCGGTTCACTTGGGTTTTCTTTTGGGAACACAAAGATCAAACTTTTTCGCATTTTAAGATTTTTTGAAAAAGAGTTGAAAAAGAAAAAGATTTTTCGATTTTGAAAATAAGAAGTGATAGAGGTGGTGAGTTCATTAACCAACTCTTCATGACATATTGTGATGAAAAGGGAATTAAGCATGAAATGTCATGTCCTAGAACTCCACAACAAAATGGAGTAGTGGAAGAAATAATAGAACCCTTCAAGAGATGGCTAGTACTATGATAAGTGAATATGACCTCCCTCAATATCTATGGGCCGAGGCCGTAAACACTGCATGCTACATATCAAATCGTATTTATTTGTGTAAAAATACTTTCAAGACATCTTTTGAAATTTATCATTTAAGAAAACCAAATGTTTCATATTTCAAAGTTTTTGGATGCAAGTGTTTTGTTTTAAATACTAAAGATAACTTGGGTAAATTTGATGCTAAAGCTTATGAAGCAATATTTGTTGGATATTCTACTACTAGTAAAGCTTATAGAGTATTCAATAAATCTTCTCTTACTATTGAAGAATCCATGCATGTTAAATTTGAAGAATCTAATGTTGTTGTTGAGAATGTTGTAGAGATTGACTCACTAGGTGAGGACATGGAGAAAATTTCCTTGAAGGACTCACCCATTCAAGAAGAAAAGCAAGAACCTATTGGTGAAGTTCAAAAGGAAGAAGTGGAACAATCTCAACCACTTCCGAAAGATTGGAGATTCGCTACAAATCATCCCAAGGATCTCATCATAGGTGATGTGTCTAAAGGGGTAACAACTCGCTCCAAACTCCATGATTTGTGTGGTAATGTTGCATTCATTTCTCATTTTGAACCCAAAAACATCCTCGAAGCCGAGGGTGACTCATATTGGTTGCTAGCTATGCAAGAAGAACTCAATCAATTTGAGCGCAACCAAGTTTGGCACCTTGTTCTTAGACCCCACGATAGACCAATAATTGGTATTAAGTGAATTTTTAGGAATAAGATGGATGAGTCAGGAAATGTTATTAGGAATAAAGCTAGGTTAGTGGCCCAAGGTTACACTCAAGTTGAAGGAATTGACTTTGAGGAGACCTTTGCACCCGTAGCATGGCTTGAAGCCATACGAATGACCCTAGCTTTTGCTTCTTTTAAAAATTTTAAACTTTTTTAAATGGATGTAAAAAGTGCATTTTTAAATGGTTTTATAAATGAAGAAATTTATGTTGAACAACCTCCCAGTTTTATTGATCATGTTCATCCTAATTTTGTTTTTAAACTTGATAAAGCTTTGTATGGATTGAAGCAAGCTCCTAGAGCTTGGTATGAAAGGCTTTCTAGTTTTCTTCTTTCAAATGATTTTGTTAAAGGCAAAGTAGACACAACAGTATTTACTAAGCATATTGATAATGACATTCTTATAGTGCAAATTTACGTTGATGATATAATTTTTGGTTCTACTAATGAGCTTTTGTGCAAGGAATTTGAAAAGTGTATGCAATGTGAATTCGAAATATTTTCAATGGGTGAATTAAACTTCTTTCTTGGACTCCAAATCAAGCAAATGCGGGATGGGATATTCATATGTCAAGCCAAGTATGTAAAGGAACTCATAAAGAAATTTGGACTTGAAGGTTCGAAAGTTTGCAACACTCCTATGGCAACTACAACCAAGCTTGATAAGGATGACCAAGGTAAATGTGTTGATATTAAGTTATATAGAAGCATGATTGGTAGTTTGTTGTATTTAACGGCAAGTAGGCTGGATATCATGTTTAGTGTGTGTCTTTGTGCTAGATTCCAATAGTGTCCTAAAGAGTCTCATCTTATTGCGGTAAAACGCATCATTCGTTATATTAAGGGCACTATTGGAATGGGTCTTTGGTATCCGAAAATCGGAGATTTTTCTATGACGAGTTTTTCGGATGCCGACTATGCGAGTTGTAGAGTGGATAGAAAGAGTACTAGTGGGACATGTCAATTTCTTGGTAATTGTCTTGTTTCATGGTCCTCTAAGAAACAAAATTCGGTAGCCCTCTCAACCGCCGAGGCGGAGTATGTTGCGGCGGGGGCTTGTTGTGCACAAATCCTTTGATGAAACATACTCTCCTTGATTATGATTTGCATTATGACCATATAAAAATATTTTGTGATAATACTAGTACTATACATATGACTAAGAATGCAAATCAACATAGTAAGACTAAGCACATTGAGATAAGATATCACTTTCTTAGAGATCATTTTGAGAAAGGTGATATAGAGATTGATTATGTTTCTTCGGATTTGCAACTTGCTGATATTTTCACTAAACCTCTTGATTTTAATAGATTTTCCTTTATATGTGGTGAACTTAATGTTTGTGTTATTGAATAAAAATGTTTTCCTTGTTTCTTTATCCCTTTTTGATGTATGACAAAAAGGGGGAGAAAAATGAGTTTATTTGGTTTTGGTTTTGGTTTGCAAGTGTATATGGTTTTGCAAGTGTTTTTAGTCTCATGTTTTTACTCGCTATTTAAAAATTCAAATTATTGATCTTTATGGTTTTTGAATTGCTTTTACTTGTTTAATATAGCATAATTTGAGGGGGAGTTTTAACTCTCTCTTTATATCTTTTTGAAATAGCCTATTTGTTTTGTCATCATCAAAAAGGGGGAGATTGTTGGCCCAAGAGGTTACACTCTCCATTTGTTTAAAGTTTTGATGATAACAAAACAAATAGAAGCTATATGGTACTAATAAGTTTGTTCAAGATAAGTTTCAGGTTAGTACCATTTTTGAAGGACATTGCTTAGCTATTGCAAAGATTTTCTAGGTTCATGGAGCAAACAAGGCATATGGCACAAGAGGGAATGTCCATAAAAGAGAAGGCTCTAGCAAGGTATTACATGGCTCAAGACTTCATTTTTGCTCAAGAGACTTCATTACATTTGTTTTTAGTTTTATGGTTTTGTTAAAGAATAGTGAATAGGTTTGAAGCTCAAAATTCCTACACACACTAGTTTTTGCGCACATGTCATTTCTAAAAATTTCTCCTATATATATGTACAAAATATTTTTAAATATATTCTTTTGCTTATAAACTCAATTTCATGTATTATACATAGTTCTGATCAAAACTATTTTGTAAACCATCAAAATCTCCTCAAAATCCTTTTCAAATTTCAGTTTTTGACCTGAGCCGGTCGACCGACCGGTCGACCCGCTCTATGTCAGGTCAGATCGGTCGACCGACCGGTTGATCGGGATTCTGACCGTTGGGTGCGTGCATGTGTGCACGTTTTTCGGTCGACCGGGCGGTCGACTGGACCCCATTACGGTCGACTGACCTTCGGCCGACTGAAAGACAGTGACTCTCTGTTTGTTGCGGTCGACTGAGCGGTCGACCGTGGGTTGCAACGGCTCTTTTTATTTGAAACCCGGTCGACCGGCCGGTCGACCATCACTGTGTTTTAGCCTGTAACGGCTATTTTTTTATACATGTTTTAAAACGAGCTTTTTGTCTCTAAACGTGTTTAGGGGCTATTTTCTGGGTCAAATACTTCCTAATTACCATTTTGTTAGTTTACCCTTTAATCCCTTGCTCTATCCTATAAATAGGGGTGATTAGGGTTGTGGGATTAACAACAATCATTTTGCAAAATATTCAAAGTTTAAAGAGCTTTCTAAAGAGTTTTGTTCTTGGTTTTTGTGCTGAAAAATCTCTCTCATTTCTGAAGTTTCAGTTTCAAAACTCTCTTAAATTCTCTCTCTTTTTTCACTTACAATACTAGAGCTTCAATCCTACTCATTGTTCTACAGGGCTTTTGTAAGGGAAAAGGATTTTTCAAAAGAGAGTATGTGGTCTTTTGATCACCAAGAGAATACTTGTACTTGAGATTGTGGAGTTGGGTACTCCGGTGTGATTGTAACTCTTTGTGAAGTTATAGTGGTTAGAAATCCTTCTGGGTGAAGGCGGGACGTAGAGCTGGGTGCTCGAACCTCGGAAAAATTCTCGGTGTTTGCGTTTGGTTTACTTGCTTCTTACTTTAATCCCTTGCCTTATACTTTTTGCTTCTTATTCATTGCTTCATTTACTTGCTCTACATATTGATTGCTTTATTCACTTGTTTCATATTCATTTTGTCAATCAAATAATCATACAATAAGATTGCAATACGCACCTCAAACTCTTATCTAGAGGAATCACAAGGAAGGAGTTCAGAGCCCTTTACGGGGTATTCGGCTTCTAGTCTTGTTTTGGGTGATTGTTGGATCATAAGTTTTTATTTGTGCATTGATTAGCATTATCACCTATTTACCCCCCCTCTAGGTGATTTCAATACTAACCTTTTCGGTGACTCTGATGCAAGAATTTTTTTAATTAATTTAGCAATGCAAAATTTTTTTAGCAAGCAAGCAAGCTCCGTCCTGTTGTGCAATTCTTCACATGTTCATGCAATATCCCTGCAAAAAATAATTTTGAAATTAAACCTTAGGGATGGAAGAAAATTAATAAGAATTTTTTTTTAGATTTAATTTCTGAAAAAATTTAATTATTTTTTATTTTTTAATTTAAATTTTTTATAAAAACTAGAAAAAGATTAAATGTCAATTTTTAAAAACAAAAATTTTACAAGTCCCCGGCAACAGTGCCAAAAACTGTTCACGGTTCAAAGTTCATGAAGAAATCCATCGTTATTTAAACTACGCACAAATAATGAAAACCTAGTCTTGCTAAGAAATCTTTTTAGGAAAATTGTATAGTGGTAAGAAGAGGGTCGAATCCACAGAGACTTGTTTCTAAAAATTTAGTTTTTAAAAATCTAAATCTATCTCTTAATCTAGTTTGAGAGGTCCTTTAAAGAAAAGTTTGATGATTGTTTTAAAAACTGAAGATCCTTAAGCAGTAAAAAAATAAGAGAAGTATAGAAATAAGAGAAGTAAAAGAGAACTAAAATGTAAAGACGAAGTGAAATAAGTGATGAAGAAAATAAGAGAGAAAGAGAAAAGAAAGATAGAACCCGAAATTGGCATAAGACTTGTCGTCGCCTTGTCGTCTTCCTCCTTCAAACGTTGTTGAAGATAAGAGAATTAATAAAAGAAAAGAAGAGAAAACATGCAATAGATTATTGATGAATTCATAAAATAAAACATGAAATTAAAAGATGAGAATCACATCAAAATAAAGAAAAGAGTGGAGAAATCTTACATCAAAATAAAGAAAAGAGTGGAGAAATCTTAGACTGAAAATGATGTACGATCTTGTAGAAGAACTATGAATTTCATTCATATCATCAATTATAAAACTCTTGATCTTCTCCAATCTCGCATTACAGTACACACAACTCTCCTCTCAATATAGATTTTATAGCCCTCTTGTGTGAGATAAGAGATGAGATTTTTCTATACTCTACCTCTCTATTTATAGTAGAAGTAGTGGATAGACTCCTAGTAGAAGTTGTGCAACCATCAAGAGATATATCTTCAAAATTTGAATTTGAATTTTTGATATTAAGATAATATCCTATCTCTTGACTTCGGGAGCAAGCTATTTCTGAATTTGAATCCTCCCCTTATCTCCAAACTTGATTTGATTTATCCAGAATTTTATGTGAAAATTCAATTCTGATTTGTAACTTTTTGGCGTGTTGATTGCTGAATATTATTTATTAAATGATAAAATTAGAAATAGTGATCAACATACGAATTGTATCCCTTTAAGTCTTCTTACTGGATCATCTTGAATCATCAGATTTGAGTTTCGATAACGAACGTTATGATTAAAATACTAAAATGTATACAGTTTGAAACTGAGTATAAATTGATTTAGAACCCGAATTAACTTGAATTTTCTCCTTATCTCCAAATATGATGGCTTCATCTCATCCGTTGATCTTCTCTCTATTCATTGATTTTCAATGAAACCGATTAGGTGTAACACCCTGTTAGTGGAATACGTACGTAGTTACGTATTCAGATTCTTGATCATATTTTTTTCAATTTACTTCCTATGTTTGTTTTTGTTTCATGAATATTTATGCGATCGTTTTTCATTGGATCCAAATTCGTGAACTCGGGGTCAGCCCTACTCTGAATCGGGGACCCGATCCTAGTGTATTACTCGATTTGGTCTTTTTGGTAGTCAGATTTGACCAATTTCAGTTCAAGCATCATTTTTCAATATTCTAGATTTTTCATGATTTTTTGAAATTTTTTCGAATTAATTTATAAAATCTTCAAAATCAGTGTCGACCGTGTCACTGGCTGATTCCAGGATTTTTAATTTACAATCGGAGATGACTTTCTGGATTCTTCTTTCACATTGCTTATTAGAATCACATTTTCTACTTTAATGCGTTTTCTGAGATTTTTTTGAATGATCAAAGTTTGACCAGTTTTGGTGTCGACCGGTATCACCTGTCGATTCTAGAATTTTTAATTTATAAATGGTGTTAAATTTTTAAAATCTGCTTTCACATTATCTCTTAAAATTATATTTTCTATCTTAACATAATTTTTGTGAATTTTTGAATTTATCAGAACTCGGCCGGATTTGGTGTCGGCCATTACGCTGGTTGATTCCAGGATTTTTATTTTGAAAATGGAATTTTATTTCTGAAAATCAATTTCATATTATTCCTGAGGATGATGTTTTCCACCTCTGAGTATTTTTGAAAATTTTTCTGGAATAGTCAATATTTCCCGACATTATTAAAATATTATTATTATACGGAATCTTTTCATTTCTTTCTTTCTTTCTTTCTTTCCTTTCTTTTCCTTTCTTGCCCCCCATCCAATCAAGTGTCGAACCCACACCTCCATTTACTCCCCCCTCACCTCACTTACTTCTCCCTTTCTTTCTTTCTCTTTCTTTTTCTTTTTCTTTTTCTTTTTTCCCCTTCTCCTTCCTCTCTCCCTCTCTCTTCTCCACTAGGGCGATGACCACCCTGGGCCCAGCCACCACCTCCAGCGACCACCCTTGGCCGGCGAGCCACACCCCCGGCGCGGCCAACTCCGGCGCCCCACCACCACTTCCTCCTCCTCCAAAATCACCACCACCCACCATCACTTCCTCCTCCTCCTTCTTCAATTAGCCACCAAATTCACCACATCCTCCACCCTATTCTTCCACCAATCTTACCATCCAACACCCTCTACTCCTCCTTCTATTTCCTTCAATTTCAGCATCCCACCTCTAATTTCACCAAGAATCTACCACTATCTTCAACTTCTTCTTCAATCCATCACCAACACCACTAATTCCACCATAATCACCACTTTCACTTCCTCTACCTTCATCAACACCATTACCACCATCTTCTCCACTTCCACAACCACCACCAATTTCCTAAATTCCCCACCATCTCCTCTCGAATTTAACCACTATCACTTTCACCTTTACCAATCTTCAAAAAACCCCAACACTCCACCTCATCTCTCTCCTCATCGGGGTGCCTGGCGCCACCCCTGGCACCGCCTGGCCCACGGCCAGCCTGGCCGTGGGGTCCTATACCGTGAGCAGGAGGCAACAACCCCCTTTTCCCTTGTTTCTCTCTCTACTATCTCTCTCTTTGTTGTCTTTCTCTCTCTACTGTCTCTCTTCCATTGTTTCTCTCTCTCCCCTATTCTCTTTCTCTCTAGGTCTCTCTCTTTCTCTTTCTAGATCTTTTTCTTTAGGCCTCTTTCTCTCTAGCTCCTTTTCTCTTTCTCTTTCTAGATCTATTTCTCTCTCCTGCACTCTTTCATCTGTTTCTCTCTCTAAGAATATTTATTTATATTAATTTTAATACATTATGGCGCGTGCGGGAGTTTCTGGAGTTCTAGATTTCACAGTGTTTTCAAAGATTTAGGCGAGTGTCCTCACCTCGTTTTGGGTTTTCTCTTTTCGTCAGGTCGCCTTGTATTTTATCCTGTATTTGTATTCATATTTTGTATTGGGATGTGCCCTTATATTTGTATGTGGCCGAGTGCCCAAGATTATACATGTATATGCCTGTGATGGATGTTTGTACTAGGATAGTATATTTCATGTACATATACTATATCTGTGATGTGTTTTATTTCTGCTTTTATACCATGTGTGGCCGACCTTTCGTGGTCGTTTAGCCTCCGGGCTCTCTACTTAGCCTCCGTACTTCACCACTCCATAATAGTCTAGTTCTTCTCACATTTATATGTATGCTCGTGTAGTATTAACATCATGTGCAGGTACCCTAGTACCGACTCTGGGTTTCTACCCACTCTCGGACTAGCTATCCAATTGGTTTTAGGCATGCACCCTTATGGGTTTCGTGATAGCTACCGAGAGTGCGCCTAGACCCTGAGCGTTGATCGGAGGAAAACCGCGCACGAAAGTGTATATTTTGAAATTAAGAGTTAAAAGTTCGAGCTTTGGCTTCCTTGATACTTCCGTTATAGCATACATGCTAAAACAAGTCGAATCCACGAGGACGGGAGGCGATAGAAACTTACACGGTATGTTCACGTGTATGTTAAAATTTCTTCAATATTTGAAAGAATGAAAAGAGAACAAATAATGGAAAAGAGAAGAGTATAGTGAAATACGAAGAAGTGGGAAACATAAAAAAGATTGTATTTGTGATTTTTGGAATATTTCTAAAACAAAGTAAAAAGGAAAGAAAACCTAGGGCTACTAACTACTAATGGCTCCACTAACCATGCTAACCTCTTAGTAATAGTTACCTCACATGTATCATTGGCCATCACCTAGTCCTTGGTTCAAGAGCGTTTCAAAGTATGACCCATATGTAACTCATCACATCCAAACTCAACAAAACAAGTGCAAGCTACACTTAAACCATCAAAACTAAACAAGAGTAAGCATGGAGTGAAGTAATGTTAGCTTGTTAGAGAGTTAGGATGTTAGGGTGTTAGAATCCATCAACATGAGCCATCAATGCTCTTACAAGCGCAAGGTCAAGTAGAGGCTATTAGATTCATGTGGATTATCAAGTAAAAGTTAGCAAGTTAGTAGTTAGTAATTAGTTGCCATGAGAGCAAATTAGCTAAACATGTAAAAGGAGTTAGAGAGCTGAAAACAAAGAGAGGTAAAGAGAGAACCTTTCATACCTTGTCACCTTCTATTACAAGCACTCTTACTTTTCAACTATGTACCACTCTCTCTCTCCTATTACAAGATCTACAAGAAATGAAAAAATACAAAGAGGAAGAAGAAGAACAACTAATCTAAACTATCCTAAACTGCAACATGAAGAAGAAAACTACCCTAACTCTCTGGATATCCGCTCAATGCAGAATACAAAGGAGTATTTATAGGAGAAAGGGGCACCAGGGGGCTTATACAGAGCCACGCGACGAATCTCAGCGCACGGCTCCACAAGATTGCCGCTAAAACGCGACAATGCTTGGGAAGCACGCGCAGCACTGCCTGTTGCGTGCTTCTCGGATGTCCCCCTATCGGATGTACTTGCTGGTTTCCAGATTTGGGCCCCTGGTTTTGATAAAACTGCCCTCCAAGGTTAATGGTCATATTTATAGGCTTTTAATTACCAATTAAATGGTGATTTTGGGTCTTCTTTTTCATTCCATGCCATGGACCTAGAAACATACAAGAGAGGTATTATTAATAGAATTTAATATTATATAAATGTGAAGATGTGGAATGAAATATGTAATTTTAGAGACTAATCACACTCCCACACTTATCTTTTGCTCGTCTCGAGTAAAACAAAAAGTAAGAAAATTATTACACCGCTTTTGCAGGTGATGCGATTATACTGAGCATGTGCAACAAGCTGTTAAACCTCTAAATTTTCCCTAAAGGAGGAGTATTGTCTCCTTAGGATTTTTAGCGGATTACACCCACAAAATCTATAAAGAAAGAAATCAAATGTTAGTATTTTGAAACGTATTTTTGAAATAGAGAAAAGTGTTGAAGTATTTTTGTGAAAATTTAAGTGATCCAAGGTCATAATTTAACTAGAAATTATTCTTCCTTAAACTAAGTCGAAATACAAAATCTTTTTATAAATTAAATGTAAGAATTTAAAATTGAATTGATTCTTTGATCTTTCATAAAACTCTTAAAATAATATGCATGATTGAGGTTTTACCTACACAAGAATACAAATTTTAGAACTTTTATAACAACAGTGCAAGGTGCTCAATTCTACCGCTATAGCAAGTGGCTATGCGGGTTGTGATCCACAAGGAGGGACTAGCGATGGAAGCTTCTTTAGTAAGTTCTTTTCTATGCTACAATTAATGGTTAAAACTCTTCTTTAGCTTCTTAAAAGAAAAGAGAAAAATGGAGTTACAGTTAAGTTAGGAAGAAAGTAGTAGATTGAGAAGCTGAAGAAAATAGAAGTGATATGTACAAAGAAATTGAAAAAGAGTGAAAGAGATTTGGAAGATTTTGGTGTTGATAATTCACACTAAAAGTAAAAAGAAAAGAAAACTAAAACCTAAAAAAGTTACTTATCTCTTCGGTGCCTGCTTGCCTTTGATCCGTATCGACGATGTACCTTGGTTTGAAGGCGAGCGAAGTATAACAAATAGGATCTTGGCCATTCCCGTATTACACTATGAATTGAAGGGGCAGGCTACACTATCATAGAAATGGATATCCATCACCATAAGCCATCAACGACACTTGTAAGGGCAAGACAACTTCGTGGCTATCGGTTTCATTTGGATTCACAAACACAGAAGAGAGAAGTAAACGAAAACAAGAGTAAAGAAAAAAAAGAAACTTCGATTCGATTCAAATAACAATGGAAGAAAAGATCACTTACATCGATGTCACCTTCAGTACAAGTTTGCTCTCATTCCTCCATGAAAGTATCATCTCCTCTCAGTTACATAAAGAAAATAAAAATTACATGGAAGAAAATAGAAAAGCTAAGTTATAAACTGTAAATTAGCCTAAATTCTACTTTCTGCTCGATCGTTCCCTTTTGCCTTTGAGATTGCAGGTATTTATAGGAGAAATGTAGAGGGTAGAGGAGCATGAAGATAAGGGAAGCTGGCTATTTCTGAATTTGAATCCTCCCCTTATCTCCAAACTTGATTTGATGTGGATATTCAGTTCTGATCTACAACTTATTAGCGTATTGATTGCTAAATATAGCTTATCAAATGACAGAATTAGAAATAATGATCAACTTAAAAGTTGTAACCCTTTAAGTCCTCTTTCTGGATCATCTTGAATCATCAGATTTGAGTTCTGGTAACGAAAGTTATGATTCAAATACTAAAATATATCCAGCCAGAATCTAAGTCAAAATTGCTTCATCTCATCCGTTGATCTTCTCTCTATCCGTTTATCCCATTGGATTTGGACTCTGTATTTAACGTTATCCTCAGTTGATCTTTAGCTTTAACCAGTTGATTCACCAAAAACTGAATTTAACCAACTAGATTTGGGATCCTCCTCCTCTAACCAAATAGATCTAGTTAAATCTGAATTTAACTGATATTTATTTGATTTTATCCTCTTTCTCCCCATAATTATCTTTTGCAAAATAGACATTTAAGACAAGGAATTTAGCAGATTTATTACATGATAAATGTGGATATGTAATAAAGAATAATGCAATAAATGTGTGCAATCACACCCCCACACCTATCTTTTACTCGTCCTCGAGCAAAACAACAAAACTAAACCAAAGATTATTAAACCACTTTCGCAGGTCATGCGATTTTCACTGAGCTTGTGCAACATGTCATTAAACCTCTAGGTTACCCCTAGAGGACGAGTTTTGTTTCGTGAAGGTTTTCAGTGGATTGCACCCACAAAATCCATAAAGAAAGAGAAAAATGTTGATATTTTGAAAACACATTTTGAAAGAAAAATATTTGAAATATTATTGTAAGATTTAAGTAATCTATAAGTTATAGGAAAATCGAAATTTTCATTCCTAAACTTAGTCTCTATTCAAAAATTTGTTATCAATCAAAGTAAGGAGTCAAATTGTGCTTCTTATCTAGTCTATTACTTTACCCTAAGTCATATGCACCTTCATGACCGTGAAGTTTTGACTAAGGGTTCTTTAACTCTAACTCTTATGCCTTATACTATATATATATAAATATAATTTTATTTTTGGTGATATTATTCCTTAGCTCTATTAGGCTTTCTAATCTGCCCATGTAACGAGCTTTTAATTGGTGACTCCCAAACCAAACAGTCTTAGGGTACCAGGTGAGAAAACACCCCAAGGACTTAAGGACTCGAGCAAATAAGGCCACAAAACTAAGGATTTATTATATGAATCGCTTTTAGTCGTGAATACTTATGCTTTATAAGGCACAAATACCCAACTTAATCAGAGGATTTTTTATAGATATATATTTCTTTTTTTTCTTTTTTTTCAAACTTATCTAATCATCGTTTGCATAAATACCAAGGCTTGCTTAGGGCAAAGCACCTAGCTAATCAATAATTAGATTTGTTCATTTCTCATAGATATACATACATACATACATATATACACACACACACACATATACATATATATACATATACATATACATATATACATACATACATACATATATATATATATGTGTATATATCTATATCTATATATATATATATATATATATATATATATATATATATATATATATATATATATATATATATATATATAGATATATACACACACATATATATATATATATATATATATATATATACACACACACACATATATATATATATATATATATATATATATATATATATATATATATATATATATATATATATATATATATATATTAAGGCATAAGAATCTTTGTTTTTGTACCCTAAGTGTGTAAGTGTATAAAGTGCGCATATTTCATTAAGGCAAAGATCAAGACTAAATTACTTTGACAAATTATCTTTCTAATCCTAAAAATCAAACAAGTAATCTTATTCTGACCAAGTATAAGAAATCTTAATTTTGATTTTCCTATTCTTTAAAATTGACTTAATTTCTTACAAAAAAATATGTCAAAATATTATTTCTATTTTTAAAAAGTTTTTAAAAGTAAAGAAAATGTTAATTTTTTTTATAAAAAGAAAAACCTAAGTTATGTTAGAACCCTCCCCCACACCTATCTCAAGCATTGTCCTCAATGTATGAATTAATGCATAGATGCATGAAAAAGAAGAAAGGGAAGGAAAATATTACCTTAAGGTGGTTGTTTCGATGGTAGTCTGATTGGTCCATGAAATGCAGCCCAATCTAATTTGCGTGGAGTTCGGAGGAACCTACCAGAAATCTCTCTAATATAACCCACTAAAATAATGTATACATGAATGATTTTTATTAAATACTTTACCGATTTAAATTTCAAATTTCATAATTAATTTCGGAGTCAATTTTATCAGCAACCTTGTCCCAAAATGGAGTGTGAAAAGATGGAATGTTTGACTTGGACTTAGGAAGTACAGGAACTAACCCCGACTCAGAAAAGTGACTTAAGTCAGGTAAAGGTTCAGGAGTCGAGATTGGTTGAGGAAGTAGGTCCAAATAAAGAAGTTGAAACTTAAGTCCACATTCATTTTCCAATAACAGAATGTGACTTAACATTGGTGATTCAAGTTCAAGAATGACAGGTGTGGGAATCGAAACTGACTCTAAAATATTACTCAAGTTGGGTAACAAAACAGGAGTCAATATTGATTTAAGAATTTGATTTGGATCACAAATTTGAGAATCTATGTCACATTTCTCATTGAGTTCAATTTCATAGAAATGAGAACTTGACTATTTGTCAATAGGACTTTCAAAAGTATCAAATTGGTTAAGTTCAATATGATGATCATCAAAGATGGGTGATTCAATTTCATGATGAATTTGCATAGGATCCAATGTTGACTCGGGAAAAAGATTGAAATCAGGTGAAGACACCGGAGTCATTATTGAATCAGGAAGTAGAATTGAATCACCAAGTTGGGGTTCAGGATCATATTCATTCTCAAATTCAATTTTAGGAAAGGGATAATTTGTCAAACTGTCAATGTCATTTTCAAAATTTAGAGTTTGGGCAAGTTCAAATGATTGTGCTGAAATGGAATCTTATTTTCCAAAACAATATGATTCTTCAACTCTAACAGAATGGTTAGCGACATCCGAAATGGTCAAACGGTGAGAATGGAGTGTTTGGACCATCATATCTATGTCATGATTACGAGCGATTTTAAGCCTGAGTCATGCCTTCAAGCATCTTTTTATAGTTGATTGGTTCATCGTTTTATTACGGTTGGACTTGAAAAGATGAAGTTTTGTTTTGAAATTTTTAGTGAAATTATGAGTCCGTCAGATTTTGTGATTGTTGCTTGGACTCACGCATACTCATTTCTAAGATTGATGGTTTTCTATTTTGAACTGGTGAAACTGAGTATGAATCTTGGAAATATTATGGACAAGGTGGATAAGGAAGACAAGTTGGTTGAAAATTGCACTTAGGGGAGGTGAATCCCCATTGACTCTGTGAGAAGTTGAAATTATTTTGGTTGGGGGCATGGGTTATATTGATTCGGATAACACCAATCTGGCACACTAAGTTGGTTAAAGTTATGATATGACGGGTTAGTAATATCCGAAAAAGAGGTTGGGGTGTAATATGGATTATCATTAAAATTAAAAAAATTGTTGTTATAAGCCATATCACACAAGAAATGTCAAACACAAACAAAGAAAAACAAACAAATAAGCAAACAAATAAAAAGAAAATAAATCTAACCTAAGTTAGGGTAAACCTTAGACCTAGACAACTCCTAACTGGTTAGACTGTCCACGGGGAGTATATTACTAAATCTGATCACAAGTTAATTGGCCAGGTAGGGGTAAGATTGGTGGGAGGTATCCGCGCAAAAGCGACGGGCCTAATTAATTCAAACCACCAGCCTTCGGGGTTTCGCCCCTCAATCCCCAACCTTAGACACCGATTTGGCAAGAGTCAAATTCAAATCAACTTCCCCCTTAGGTCAGTCTCCTATTTGAGTCCGAGATATCCCTAGGGCCAATGTCTACTCAGTTTTAGTTAGACTTGGGTTAGTGAGTGAGGAGAGTGTTTGTGGGCTAAGGGAGGGTAATGACTTCCCCACCTTATCTTGTTTATAGGACAAGCCCTTAAATCAATTTAATGCAGTGTACAAGTATATAGAAAAAAGTAACACTCAAATAATATTTCATACAAGAATGAACCTTATACTAAATGCTATGCACACATACCTTGGCTCCAGCACTCTTCAAGAGTAAATAGAAAATGTAATGAAATAGACACGTGCCTAAATGCAAAGTCTAAATTATTTTTAGCATTTACAATCAACTTTTTACTGTTGTGTTAGAAATATTTATACAGTGAGTCAAATAAGAAAATAAATACTACAGATATTAAACTATGCAGTTCAACAAACCTACAGAAAATACAGGTTAGTAGTTCACTCAGATTGTCACAAGAATGTAGCAAATCTGAGGGTTTCTGGGCTCTGCTTTTTTGAGCAGAGTTCAGAGCACTTATATGTCCACTGTAGCAAAAATTCCTTTTTGTTAAATCTGTACACTAAGAACAAAGAAGAAAATTAACCAAAAGTGTAAGCTTAAAAAGAGAGTAACTTACCGTCCCTCCCCGGTAACGGCGCCAAAATTTGATTGAGGTTTTACCTGTACAAGAATACAGAATTTCAAAACTTTTATAACAATAGTGCAAGGTGCTTAATTCTACCGCTATAGCAAGTGGCTATGCGGGTCGTGATCTACAAGGAGGGACTAGCGATAGAAGCTTCTTTAGTAAGTTCTCTTTTATGCTACAATTAATGGTTAAAACTCTTCTTTAGCTTCTTAAAAGAAAAGAGAAAAATGGAGTTACAGTAAAGTTGGAAGAAAGTAGTAGATTGAGAAGGTGGAGAAAATAGAAGTGATATGTACAAAGAAATTGAAAAAGAGTGAAAGAGATTTGGAAGATTTTGGTGCTGGTAATTTACACTAAAAGTTAAAAGAAAAAACTAAAACCTAAAAAAGTTACTTACCTCTTCGGCGCCTACTTACCTTTGACCCGTATCGACGATATACCTTTGCTTGAAGGCGAGCGAAGTATGATAAATAGGATCTTGGCCATTCCATATTACATTATGAATTGAACGGGCAAGCTACACTATCATAGAAATGAATATCCATCACCATAAGCCATCAACGACACTTGCAAGGGCAAGGCAACTTCGAGGCTATCGGTTTCATTTGGATCCACAAATATAGAAGAGGGAAGTAAACAAAAACAAGAGTAAAGAAGAAAAAGAAACTTCGATTCGATTCAAATAACAATGGAAGAAAAGAACACTTACACCGTTGTCACCTTCAGTACAAGCTTGCTCTCATTCCTCCATGAAAGTATCATCTCCTCTCAGTTACATAAAGAAAATAAAAATTACATGAAAGAAAATAAAAAAGCTAAGTTACAAACTACAAATTAGCCTAAATTCTACTCTCTGCTTGATCGTTCCCTTTTGCCTTTGAGATTGCAGGTATTTATAGGAGAAATGCAGAGGGTAGAGGAGCATGAAGATAAGGGAAGCTAGCTATTCTAAATTTGAATCCTCCCCTTATCTCCAAACTTGATTTAATGTGGATATTCAGTTCTGATCTGCAGCTTATTGGCGTATTGATTGCTAAATATAACTTATCAAATGATAGAATTAGAAATAATGATCAACTTAAGAGTTGTAGCTCTTTAAGTTCTCTTTCTGGATCATCTTGAATCATTATATTTGATTTCTGATAACGAAAGTTTTGATTCAAATACTAAAATGTATCCAGCCAGAATTTGAGTCAAAATTGCTTCATCTCATCCGTTGATCTTCTCTTTATCTGTTTATCTCTTTGGATTTGGACTCTGTATTTGACGTTATCCTCGGTTGATCTTTAGCTTTAACCACTTGATTCACCAAAAACTGAATTTAACCAATTGGATTTGGGATCATCCTCCTCTAACCAAATAAATCTAGTTAAATCTGAATTTAACTGATATTTATTTGATTTTATCCTCTTTCACCCCATGATTATCTTTTGCAAAATAGATATTTAAGATAAGGAATTTAGCAGATTATTACATGATAAATGTGGATATGTAATAAAGAATAATAAAATAAATGTGCGCAATCAATACACTTTGTCAACTGTGAAGATTCTTGGGACATCGACTCTAACTTTCATGTCATTGATTTGTATCAAAAAAAATTTCTTTTTCTCTTCCCTTAGTTTTCTTAGGCTTTCGGGCTTATCCGGGTAGTGAACTTTAAGCCGGTGACTCCCAAACTAGATAGTTTTAGGGCACCAGATGAGAAAACAAGGCCATAAAAGTAAAGAGGATTATTTTGTTTTTGTCCACCGTTTTAGGTATGTATAATCATGCTTCCTGAGGCATAATTATCCAACTTTAATAAGTGGTTTTCATTATCATTATTTCATTATATATATATATGACATTTTCAGTCTTTGTTTCAATCCCAAAAAATTGTGTAAGGGTGAAGTGCATGAATCTAAGGCAAAAAATTCAAGATCAAATTATCTTTCCAATCTTACTTTCTTGTCCTAAAATTTAAACAAGATCTATTATTTTGACTCAGTTTAAAATTTCATAATTTTAGGTCTCCCTAATTCCTAAGATAATCTTAATTTTCTTAAAAATAAATTAAAACTATTTATTTTGTTTCAAAAAGTTTTGTAAAAAGAAAAGAAAAAGTTTTAAGAAAAGAAAAAGGTTTTTATACAAAAGAAAATTTTAAAAAGTTCCTAAAAAGAAATGTAAAAGAAAGAAAATGTAAAACTAACTATGTTAGTAAACCCTCCCCTACACTTATCTCATGCATTGCCCTCACTGCATCGTGAATGTATATATACATGAAACAAATGGGAAGGGAAGGAAAATTACCTCATGGTGGTGGCTCCGGTGGTGGTCTGATTGGGCCAAGCGTTGCTACTCAATCAAAAAATCATGAATCTTGTAGAAACCCACCAGTGACCTCTTTAATATGACCCAATAAAAGAATGATTGAGTGAATGGTCTTATTTAAAAAATTATCCTCATCTAATTTTCAATTTTCAAAAATAATTACGGAGTCATCCTTGTCCAACAGTAAAGTGTGATTTTAGAAGATGATTGATTTGGACTCAAATGGAACAGGAAAAAAATCGATACTGACTTGGGAATTTGATTCAGATCAAGTCGAGATCCAAAAGGGGAGTCGAAATTGGTTCAAAAATGGGGTCTAAACCAAAGAATTGATGTTCACACACTTTCCCCATCAATGAAGTGTGATCATAAGATTTTGGTGATTCAATTTTTGTACTGGTACAGGATTCGATGTTGACTCCAGAATAGAGAAAAAATCTAGTAAAGATATCGAAGTCATTATTGAATCAAAAAGTAAAATGGAATCACCAACTTGAGGCTCAGGATCACTTTCATATTCAATTTCAATTTCAGAAAAGGGATAACTTGCCAAAATGTCAATGTGATTTTCAAACCTTGGAGTTTGGTCAAGTTTCAATGGGTCTGCTAAAATTGAATCTTGTTTTCCAAAATAGCATGATTCTTGGGTCCAATCAGTAGAGTTAGGGATATAAGGATTAGTCAAAGGTTGACAAGAAAGACTTTTCTCGCTCTTATTGATCAAATCGTTCATTATTGTGTCCAACCTACTGATAGGCCGGGTAACAGAATTTTGAGTCTGAATCATGTCTTCCATACTTTTTGCAATTAGTTCTTCTTGAAAAGGTGAGTATGGAAGTTGATTTTGGAAATTGTGGTGAAATTGTGAGTCCGTCAGATTTTGCGATTGTTGTTCGGACTCACGCAAGGGTTCCATACTCAAGTCCAGTATTGATGGTTGTTCCTTTGGAATTAGTGAGACTGAAAAAGATGAGTAGGACTCTTGAAATTTTGGTTGAGATGATGAGTCCAACATAATTTGAAATTGTTTCACTGTCTCACACTTTTCTAGCTCAGATTCTTCTTCAATAGGATGCTCTAGAAAAGGAGTATATGAAGTTTGATTTAAGAAGGATTGTGAATTGAGCAAATTTTGAATTTGTTGTTGGGACTCAAGCATGGCTTCCATACTCCTTTCCAAATTGGATTTTTCTTCGGTTGGTGGTACAAGAGAAGGAGTATATGATTCAAAATCGGGGAATGAATATTGTGAAAATTATGGACAAGGTGGTTAAAAATTTAACTCAGTGGAGGTGAATCCCCATGAACTCTGTGAAGAGTGGAATTATTTTGAAAATTATAGTTATAGGATTGGGGATATGGGTCATATTGAGTGAAATAATCCCAATCCGGCCTATATGGTTGGTTCATGTTGTACATAGCTGGGCTAGAGTTATCCGAGTCAAATGAGCTCTGGGTGAAATATGGATTCATATTAGTATTTAAAAAATTGTTGTTGTTAAAATCCATTTCACAATTTACAAAAAAGAAAACAAACAAACAAACAAACAAACAAACAAACAAAGAAAAAGAAAACAAGCCTATGCTAGGGTTGACTTAGACCTAAACGATTCCTAACTGGTTAGACTGTCCACGAGGGGTACATTGTCAGAATCTGACCACCAGTTAAACGATCAGGTAGAGGTAAGATCAGTGGGAGGTATCTATACCGGAGCAACGAGCCTAATTATGCCAAACTACTGTTCTTCGAGTTTTCGCCTCTCAATCCCCAACCTTAAACACCGATTTGACAAGAGTTAACTTCTAACAACTTTTCCCTTAAGTCAATCTCTTAAATGAGTCTGAGATATCCCAAGGGGCCAACGTCTAGAAATTTTATTAAGACTTGGGTTGTGTGAGTGGGGAGGTGATTTTTGGGCTAAGGGAGGGTAATGACTTCCCCACCTTATGTTGTATTGGGTTTTGCTCTTAACTTTAATTCATGCAAGTGTGCAATATAGATAAGAGTGAACACACAAAGAGAGTAAATCACCCATTTGTTTGTCCTAACTATATGTAATGCAATATGTACACCTCTGTCAAGATCACAACAACACAAGAACAAAATACAGTATATTTGATTAGACGAAAAAGGTGTACTTATTATGTAGTAAATGTGTTTGATGTACCCTTTCTTGTCTCCGCTATAGCCTAGGGCTATACCGAGTCGGATCTCAGGGAGAGCTCGCGATGGAAGCTTTAAACGTTAGGTAGTGAAGTGATCAAACTAGTAGTCTTCTCTTGCTTATAAACTTAGTGAAGCAAATACAAAAGAAACCAAAAGAGGATGGATATGTTCATGGTGGAAGTGGAAAAGAAATCAAGAAGTGATTGTGGTATTCACAAGAAAAGAATCAAGAAACTTAAAGAAAGCAATCCATAACTAGCTTACCTTGCTAGCTTGCCAAGACTTACCAAACTCCTTGATAATGAAAGCTTGCCTAACATTGTCACTCCGTTGGCTATGGATTCGTCTAGCGTGTTGACCTAATTACTTTCTCATTTGCAAGATGGTGGTTTAACCATCGGAGAAGAGAAGATCATACACTTGCAAGATTAACAAAAGCAATCACCCATGAGTAGTGAAGTAGCAAGACTAGTGGTAACCTAGTACATGGAGAAGAATTAGCTACAAGAAGCCATTAAAGAACTAAAACAAAGCATTGAAGTAAATTGCATGAAATAAAGAAAGCAAGTAAGAAAGCATGTAAAGAAAGCAAGAAACTAGAATCAAACTCAAGTAGAGGAATGGAGGATGGATCAATCCTTGCATAGCTTCAATTGTCACCATTGATCATTACAAGCTCTCTCCCTCACAATCACTCTCTTTTGTAATGAAATCTAGGGATAGAGAAGAAGAGGGAACTAAAGAACTAAACCTAGAGAAAAATGAAAATTACAACACCTAAAACTAATCTCCTCTCTTCTCTGATCAGTCTCAGCTCGTAGGTACAAGGTCACATATTTATAGCCCAAGATGAAGGATCCAGAAGATATTCTGTTGGCGCAAAATCCGAGGCCAAACAGACTTGTAACTGCCGCCGGATCTCCAGGATCTTGCAAGTTGGCGGCAAAATCTGGGCCGTTGAGCCCAGATTTTCTGGTAGGATTTGTTTGTTAGGAGGTTAGCCACGTGGTATATCCAGAATCTTCGTTTGTTGCGCGAATTTCTCTGGATCTGGATTGAGATTTGGCTTTATCTTTAATCTTTGGATTAATCACTTAATTATCGCTAATTAAGTAATTAATTGGCTATCTCTCCTTTTAAGTGTGTACCTGCAAATATGTAGAGAAGAGGATTAAAAATCATATATTTATTATCTAAATGTATGGGAATAATGATGTAAAATATGCAATATTGGATCACAATCACACCCCCACACTTATTCTTTTGCTCGTCCCGAGCAAAACAAAGAAAAGAAAAGAAAATCCTATACTACCAATTTATTGCACCACTTTCGCAGGTGACGCGATTGCACTGAGCATGTGCAACAAGCCGTTAAACCTCTAGGTTACCCTAGAGGAGGAGTGTTGTCTCCTGAGGGTTTTCAGCGGATTACACCCACAAAATCCATAAAGAAAGAAGACAAATGTTAGTATTTTCGAAAACGCATTTTGAATAAGAGACATGTTTACGAACTATTTTTGCAAAAATATAAGTGATCCTAGGTCATAAGTCCACCTATAATCATTCTTCCTTAAACTTAGTATCCATGCAAGATCTTGTCTTTAATTAAGGTAAGAATTCAAAATTGGATTGAATATTTTTATCCTTCATAAAACCTAGATAGTATGCACGCCGTGTAAGTGAAGGTTTCTAGGATTTCAACTCCAACCATCAAGCCATTTATTTATCTATATATATATATTTTTTTTTCTCTTTTTTTTTTTATTTAATCTTCCCCTAGTCTAGGCTTTCTAGTCTACCCTTGTAGCGAGCCTTTAACCGATGACTCCCAAACCAGACGGTCTTAGGGCACCAGATGAGAAAACATCCCTCGGGTTTAAGGTCTCGAGTAGAAAAGGCCACAAGACTAAAGGGGATTATTTATAATCACCGTTAGGCGTGAATAACCATGCTTCTTGAGGCATAGTTATCCAGCTTAATAAGTGATCTTTATTTATATATATTTTTTTTTTTTTCTTTTTCTCTTTTTTTTTTTTTTTATATATATATATGGCATTTTTGGTCTTTGTTTCCATCCCAAGAAATGTGTAAGTGTAAAGTGCATATTATCTAAGGCAAAAAATGCAAGATAAAAATATCTCCTCAATTTTACTTACTTAGCCTATAATTTTCAAACAAGATCTATTACTTCAACTAGGTTTAAGATGTCATAATTAAGGCTTTCTTAATCTCTAAGATACATCTTAATTTTCTTAAAAATAAATCAAAACTTTATCTTCTTATTTCAAAAAGTTTTTATTTTTATTTTTTTTTTATTTTTTTATTTTTCTAAAAGAAAGTGTAAAAGAAAGAAAATCTAAAAAACTCTATGTTAGTAAACCCTCCCCCACACTTATTTCATGCATTGTCCTCAATGCATCATGATATATGTATGCATGAAACAAAATGGAAGGGGAAGGAACAAAAATTACCTCAAGGTGGTGGTTCCGGTGGTGGTCGGATTGGTCCACGGAACATGGCCCAATCATCTTTTCTTTGGGTTTTGAGGAACCCACCAAAAATAGCAAAAATATGACCCATAAAAATGATGCATGCGTGTGAGATTTTTATTAAATACCTGACCCCATCTAATTTTAAGATTTTCCTAATAATTTCAGAATCAAATTTATCAAGATCCTTGTCCCAAAAAGGTGAATGAAATGATAGAACAGTTGACTTGGACTCGGAAATGAAAGGAACTGATACTGACTCTGAAAGGTGATTTAGGTCAAGTGATGGTTCAGAAGTCGAAGTGAAGTCAGAAATTGTGTCCAAGTCAAGAAATGAAAACTCAAGTCCACAATCAGAGTTCAACGATGGAATGTGACCTATTATGGGTGATATCTCTTTACTTCCAATTTTAAGAAATTCAAGCTCATCACCATACAATTCTTCAAAACTTAAGTCAACATCTTCCTTAATAATTGTACGATCAGTTTCAGAAGTAAAGAGATTGAGAAAATCAAGGTCACATTTGAGTTCAATTCCACAAGATGGAAAACTTGCCAAAATGTCAAGAGTATCTTCAGAAGTGTAGAATTGGGCAAGTTCAATATGATCCTCAAAGATGGGTGATTCAACTTCATTGTGAATTGTGAAAGGATCCAAGATTGACTCCATGGAAAATTTGGATGGTTCTGCCATCCTGAATTGTAAGTGTTGGAGTATGGGGGTCTGGTAAATGCTGCATTCATGTTCTCCTGAAATGGGGGCTGATATAATGGACACTCCTCAACAACATGGCTAAGGTCTTGACAATTGGTGCAACCTGGTCTAATTAAAGGCAATGGGTTGACCTGGTTGACCACAGAATTCCCTTTTGACTCAAGCAACTCTATCCTCTTCATTAATTGTGTGATCTTGGTTTCTGAAGCTAGAGAGGATTCTTTGGAGTGTGTACCAGTTCTGGAAGTAGTGGA
Source organism: Agave tequilana (assembly GCA_038442645.1). Classification (NCBI taxonomy): domain Eukaryota; kingdom Viridiplantae; phylum Streptophyta; class Magnoliopsida; order Asparagales; family Asparagaceae; genus Agave; species Agave tequilana. The sequence goes on along the minus strand of JAVJIF010006690.1, from coordinate 18,343 downwards.
AGTGGATTTGTCAGGACAAGACTCCCACTGAATGGTTTTTTCAGCTAGGGTTTCAAAGAGATCCCACCCCTGATGTTCATCTTTTTTCAGGAATTCCCCTTGGCACATGGATTCTAAAAGTGTTTTCGTTTGGTAATCTAATCCATCATAGATAATCTGGCATAGCCGCCATTTCTCTATGCCGTGATGGGGACATAGGGCTAAGAGGTCTTTGAAACGCTCAAGATATTTCCAGAAAGGTTCATTTTGTTCTTGCTTGAATTGCATTATGTTTTTTCTCATGAGGGCTGTTTTGTGGATTGAATAGAATTTCCTAAGAAAGACCTTAACAAAATCATCCCATGAAGATATGGAACTGACAGGAAGACTATAAAGCCATTTCTTAGCTAAATCCTTAAGTGCAAACGGTATGAACCGTAACCTAACAGCATCCTCAGAAAGTTGGGATATTCTCATCATTTGGCATACCTCTTCAAACTCACGAATAAAGAGGTACGCGTCCTCAGACTCTAGACCATGGAAATGGGGAAGTGTACTAATGAATTGTGGTTTCAGCTCAAAATGATTTCCATTAGGCTCGGGGAGAAGAATGCATGAAGGAATGGAGGTGCGAATCGAATAGAATCGATCTTGAAGTGAGACGTTGTTGGTCATGATGAAGTGGTTGTGGAAGTGTAAGTGTAGAATTAGGATCACAAAACCACTATTGTATATACAATCACAAACAACGTGCACCGATCACACCAGCGAAAAAAAGAAAAATAACAAACAACAAAAGAAAAAATCAATCCAAGCTTATCTAGGGTTTCTGGTCCTAGATGACTCCTAAATAGACTGTCCACAGGAGGTTTAGTGTAGACCTTGACTATAAGCAAATCAGCCAGGGAAGGGTAAGGTTGGTGGGAGGTTTTCCGTCCGGAGACGTTCCTTAATTAAGTAACCAGCAACCTTCGGGCTTTCGGCCCTCAACCCCTTTCCTAGACACTGATTTTACAGAAGTCAATTTCCAACACTTTTCCCCCTTAGGAAAATCTCCTAATGAGTCCGAGATGTCCCTAGGGCCAACGTCTATCAAATTTTATTTACAAGCTTGGGATTGTGAGTGCTGGGATAGTGGTTTGCGGGCTAAGGAAAGGGTAATGACCTCCCCCACCTTATCTTATTTACAGGTATTGCCCTTAAAATTGAATTGTGCAAGTGTACGATATAGAAACAAACAAGGTTCACTCCAAGTAAGATAAATCAAACAAAGAGTGAGTCCTAGTCTATATGCTTATGCTTACGTACCTTGTCCCCCGCACTCTTCAACAGTAAATGTAAAGTAATTGAAAGACACGTGCCTATAATGCAAGATGTCTAACAATTTTTATCAATTAACACCAAAATTTTTTACTGTTGATTAGCAAATATCAGGTGAAGAATACAAGATTTCAGATATATCAGCAGAAGTAATTTGCAAAGCAGCAATCCCTGCAGAAAAATTGTTAGAAGTGAACTCCTCTTTGCCGCGTTCCCACGGCAAAATGCCGCGGCTACGCGGCAATTTGGAGGGATCCTGGGTTCTGCTTTCGAGAGCAGAAGCCCAGGTCCACTTATATGATTCTGCACTGCAAGGTTTTCTGTATCTTCAACCTGTACCTGCAACAGAGAAGAAGTATCGTTTAGTTTCTCACTTTTAAAAATACCGTCGCTCTCCCGGCAACGGCGCCAATTTGATTAGACGAAAAAGGTGTACTTATTATGTAGTAAATGTGTTTGATGTACCCTTTCTTGTCTCCGCTATAGCCCTTCTCTGATCAGTTTTTGCTCGCAGGTCCAAGTCCAGGTATTTATAGCCCAAGATGAAGGATCCAGAAGATATTCTGTTGGCGCAAAATCCGAGGCCAAACAGACTTGTAACTGCCGCCGGATCTCCAGGATCTTGCAAGTTGGCGGCAAAATCTGGGCCGTTGAGCCCAGATTTTCTGGTAGGATTTGTTTGTTAGGAGGTTAGCCACGTGGTATATCCAGAATCTTCGTTTGTTGCGCGAATTTCTCTGGATCTGGATTGAGATTTGGCTTTATCTTTAATCTTTGGATTAATCACTTAATTATCGCTAATTAAGTAATTAATTGGCTATCTCTCCTTTTAAGTGTGTACCTGCAAATATGTAGAGAAGAGGATTAAAAATCATATATTTATTATCTAAATGTATGGGAATAATGATGTAAAATATGCAATATTGGATCACAATCAATATTCGAATGAAAATTGACACGTGCCTAGATGCAATCGTCTAAACTATTTTAAAACATCTAAATATTGTATTTTAGTTCTTAAAATTATTACAGTGTACAGGCAATATAAAAAAATAGCAGCAGAATATAACAATATTCAAGAATTTACCCCACCACACAAAAGCAAGAATGGATTTTCTGTAATACTAAAAATTTGACTTGCACACCAAAAACAAAGAAGAAAAGTTAACAAAAATGTGAAATCAAACCGTTTCCATCCCCGGCAACGGCGCCAAAATTTGATCGGGGGAAAACCGTGCACGAGAAGTGTATGTTTTGAAATCAAGAGTTAAAAGTGCACGCTTTGGCTTCCTCGATACTTCCGTTATAGCATAGAGGCTAAAACGAGTCGAATCCATAAGGACGGGAGGCGATAGAAGCTTACACGATATGTTCACGTGTATGTTAAAAGTTCTTCAATGTTTAAAAGAATGAAAAGAAAAGAAACAAATAATGGAAAAGAGAAGAGTACGGTGAAATACGAAGAAGTGAGAAACATAGAAAAGATTGAATTTGTGATTTTTGGAATATTTCTACAACAAAGTAAAAGGAAAGAAAACCCATGGCTACTAACTACTAATGGCTCCAAAAACCATGCTAACCTCAGAGTGATAGTTGCCTCACATGTATCATTGGCCATCACTAGTGCTTGGTTCAAGAGCGTTTCAAAGTATGACCCATATGTAACTCATCACATTCAAACTCAACAAAACAAGTGAAAGCTACACTTAAACCATCAAAACTAAACAAGAGTAAGCATGGTGTAAAGTAATGTTAGCTTATTAGAGAGTTAGGATGTTAGAGTGTTAGAATCCATCATCATGAGTCATCAATGGCTCTTACAAGAGCAAGGCCAAGTAGAGGCTATTAGATTCATGCGGATTATCAAGTAAGAAGTTAGCAAGTTAGTAGTTAGTTGACATAAGAGAAAATTAGCTAAACACGTATAAGGAGTTAGAGAGAAGAAAACAAAGAGAGGTAAAGAGAGAACCTTTCATAACTTGTCACCTTCTATTACAAGCGCTCTTTCTTTCCAACCATGTACCACTATCTCTCTCCTATTACAAGATCTAAGAAATGGTAAATACAAAGAGAAAGAAGAAGAACAACTAACCTAAACTAACCTAAACTTTAACATGAAGAAGAAAACTACCCTAACTCTCTGCATATCCCCTCATTGCAGAATACAAAGGGGTATTTATAGGCGAAAGGGGCACCAGGGGCCTGTACAGAGTCGCGCGTCGAATCTCGGCTCGCGACTCCACAAGATTGCCGCAAAAACACGGCAATTGCCACGTTTCTATGATAATGCTTGGGAAACGCGTGCAGCGCCGCCTACTGCGCGCTTCCTAGATGTCCCCCTGTCGGATGTACTTGCTGGCTTTTAGATTTGGGCCCCAAGTTTTGATAAAACTGCCCTCCAAGGTCAATGGCTATATTTGTAGACTTTTAATCACTAATTAAATGGTAATTTTGGGTCTTCTTCTTCATTCCATATCATGGACCTAGAAACATACAAGAGAGGTATTATTAGCAGAATTTAATATTAAATAAATGTGAAGATGTGGTATGAAATATGCAATTTTAGAGACTAATCAAGTGTAATCTAGCCCTCGGGCTCTCTCTCACCCACTTCCTTGAAAGAAGAGTGCGCTTAAACTATCAGGTCTCTGATACTCCGCCTAATAGGCATGCTTAGCGCTCAACACTTTTTCACTAGATTCGTCTAGACGGAACTTGATTAGTCTCTAATTTTGCATAATTTTCATCACATTCTCATATTTATTTCATGTAAATTTTGCTAATAAAACCTTGCTTGCTTGATCCTAGGTCCATGGTGTACAAATGAAGAAGAAGACCTAAATCAATATTTAATTGGTGATTAAAAGCCTACCAAGTAGCCATTGACTTTAGGGTGAAGATTTTGTCAGCCCAGGATATCAAATCGCAAATCCAGAAAATCAAGGCATCAGAAGACAGTCTGGACGACGCGCTACCCGAAGCCAGGCGCGCGCCGCCCTGGCAGGGCCGTGAAAACGCGGCCCAGGCCGCAATTCCGCGGCCCTTTGGGCGCACGCCGCCTGCGCTTTGGGCCACGTGCCGTTCACGTGGCCCCCTTTCTCCTGGTGCCTATAAATTTCCCCCTGGGGTCTTCAGTTTGAGCAGATCCAGAGTAAGAGCAAGTTGTGTAGCCTTGTTTTTAGTTTGTAGTAGTTGTTGCTGTTCTTCTTCTAGTTTTAAGTTTTAGCCATTAGAGCGAAAGAGAGAGAGAGTGTGTAAAGTGTTGTATTTGAAGAGTGACAAGATAATACAAGTACTACTTCTCTTCTTTCTTTCCATTTACTTGTCTTTGCCATTTACTTTTACTTCCTTGTTGTAGTGTAACTTCTTTCTTCTTCACCTCTTTTCTTTTATTTTGTTGTAGTGTAACTTCCTTTCTTTAACTTTTCTTTTCTTTTGTTTTCTTGTAGTGCAACTCCTTCTTTCCACTTCTTTTCCTTTGTTGTTTCTTTTACTTTTATGGCTAACTAACTTTTCATTAGCATGGCTAACTAACTACTAACCCACTAATTTCTAACACTTGATTGATAACCCACATGAGTCAATAGTGTCAAACAAGCCTTGTGTAAACAAGAGCTATGGCATCTTAAGACGAGGGTTCTAACTCTAATTTACCTACAAGTATTTACTTTCTTATACTTCATACTTAATGAGTTTTTGATGATCTATGGGTTATGTACTTTACTTGTTATTGTAAGTTAGAGACTTTTCCTTTTAACTTTGTCAATACTGTTAGTGTACTCGTGTCTTCCCTTATTCTCGCCTTCTATTGGATCTTGATAAGGGAATGTCCGAGTTTTTGCCGTGTAAAGCTAAGTTTTAGGATGAACTTTCACTCGATTTTCACGTGAATAGTTCCAATGCAAAAGGGTTATGTTCGCCTATGATCCATCGTGAGGCTATCTTCCAAAAGTTAGAAATTAGTGGGAGCACTTAGTAGAAAGTTAGCCATGTATTTTTACAACTAAGAAAAAAATCACTTTTACAAACCACCAAAATATTTTCCAACAATTCTTAAAAACAACTTGTTTTCACTTTTCAATTCTTTATTTGGAAACGAGAACTTTCTTTCTTCTTGAACTTTAAAGCCGCATCAAGCTTCCATCGCTCTCCCTCCTTGTGGATACGACCCGTATAGCCACTTCGCTACTACGGAAGAATCGCAAAAGCAGTAACATCAACCCACACTTCCTTCTCTTATTCTAGTGCTTGCTTTTTACCGATCAAATTTTGGCGCCGTTGCCGGGGAGGGAACGGCTTTATTGTTCACTACTAAAGATTGTTCTTTGTTTTTGTGTGTAGGAGAAGTATCAAGGAGCTCACTACCACGGGAAGTAAAAGAGGTGGCCAAGGACATTGCACAAGGATTCATTCGGCCTCGGATAAATTCGTGTAAAAGCGAGTTTTTCCAATTGAAGTACTAACAAACTCGTTTGCAGGGTTGCCGAAAGCCGCTAAAAAAAAAAAAATTTTTTTTTGCTTTCTAAATTTTTAGTTTTCTTGAAAGCTTCACCTTTATGCATGTATAATAAACTCAACAGAAATTCACTTGTTGCTTAATTGAAATTTGGATTAGACTTTTGCATTTAGGACACGTGTCTATTTCAATTCATTTCAATTTCTGTTGAAGAGTGCTGGAGAAAAGGTACGTGTGCATTCATATAGAATAGGACCAACATTTTAAAGTGATTTACCGCTTTGAGTGTTAACTTGTTGTGAATAAACTGCACACTTGCACAATTGACATTAAGGGCAAAAACCAATTAAATAAGATAAGGTGGGGATTTCATCACCCTTCCTTAGCCCAAAAACCATCTCCAAGTGCACTCACACTATCCCAAGCCTTAACTAAAAATCAATAGATGTTAGCCCTACGGACATCTCGAACTCACTAAGAGATTAACCGAGGTTGAAAATTGCAAGAACTATACTCCTGCAAAATCAGTGTCTAAGGAAAGTGGATTGAGAGGTAAAGCCTCGAAAGCTCCGTGGTTTGGCGTAATTAGGCCCGTGGCTCCGCCCGGATACCTCCCCCCGGCTTTGCCCTTTCCTGGCCGATTAGCTTGTAGTCGAGTTCCTGCAACAACCTTCCCCGGAGAATCGACCAGTTAGGAGTCGTCTAGGTCCAGGTACCTTAGACTAAGGCTTGTGATTGTTTTTCTTTCTTTTGTTTATTTTTTGTTCTTTTTTGATTGTTTGTTGTCTTCACATTGGTTGTGGTGTGCTGCATCCAAGAGTGGGCGAGAGATCCGTTAACTTCCAGATTAATAAGAAATACTTCTCTACCCTTACATCCAGAACCGGTGATGGCGTCACTTCAGGATAGATTTTACCCGATCAGAACTTCACTTCCATCTTGCATAAAACTTCCTGAAGCAAACAGAAATAACTTCGAGTTAAAGCCCCAATTCATTAACACTCTTCCCAAATTTCATGGTTTAGAATCAGAGGATGCATACTTCTTTGTTAGGGAATTTGAAGAAGTGTGCCTCATGATGCGTATACCCCACGATGCCGTTAGGTTACGTTTCATCCCTTTTTCTCTAAAGGACCTAACTAAGAAATGGTTGTACAGTTTGGCAGCAGATTCAATCATGACGTGGGATGATTTCGTCAAGGCTTTCTTGAAGAAATTCTACCCAATTCACAAAACTGCCCTCATTAGGAAGAACATTATGCAGTTTAGGCAAGAACCGAGTGAACCATTTTGGAGATACTTTGAGCGATTCAAAGATCTCCTAGCTCAGTTCCCTCATCATGGCATGGAGAAATGGCATCAGTGCCAGTACGATGGTCTAGACTATCAAACGAAGACCCTGTTAGAAATGATGTGTCAGGGAGGGTTCTTGCAGAAGGATGAGAATCAGGGTTGGAATTTATTTGAGGATTTAGCTGAGAAAACCCTGCAATGGGAGCCAGCCTCGGAGAAACCTAGGAATTCACAATCTATAACTTCAAGAGGAGGGCTCCTATTTCTAGAATCATCCATAACTGCCGAGGCTAAGATTGCTACCCTAATGAGAAGGATAGAGGCTCTGGAAACTAAAGAGCCTGCCAATGTCAACTAGATCAACCCACCACCAATTCACAATCTGGGTTGTTCGTACTGTCAGGCACCAACCATGTCTTTGAAGACTGCCCTGTTTTCCACACCCAACAAGTGCCACCGAAACAGTTGAACGCGGCTTATTCACGGCCGCCACACAATCCCTACTGACAAACCTACAATCCCGGCTGGAGAAATCACCCCAATTTCTCCTGGGCCCAAAACAATCCTCCCAGACCTAATTTTTCTAACAATTTTCACCATCCTACTCCTCCACCAACTTTTCCCAGTCAAGCCCCAGCTTTCTCCTCCCAAGGCTCACCAATGGAAAAGAAAATCAGTAAATTGGAGGAGAGCATAGAGGCTTTCATAAAGTCTCAAACCGCTTTTATGCAAAATCAGGGACAAACTCTAAACAATCATGCATAGGCCATATCGAGAAAGGAAATGCACATGAGCCAGTTAGCTAGCTCCCTAAGTGAAAGACCAAAGGGTACTTTTCCTAGTCAGCCTCTAGTTAACCTAAAAGCCTCCAATCAAGCATATGAAATTCAGGATCCATCGATTAACCAGTGCAATGCTGTTCACACACTGCGATCTGGAAAGAAGGTAGACAACCAGGTCTACCAACAGAAAAGTCCAGTCCATCGTGATCCCACTCCAGCCTCCACCTCTGCTAGTTCCTCCCAATCCGCTCCACAAACATCTGACGAGGACAAAACTGCTGAACAAGTTCATAAGCCTGTAGCACCCTTTCCCAATAGACGTAGGAACAACAATAAGAATATGCACATGGAGAAAATGCTAGAGATGTTCAACCAGGTCAAATTGAATGTGCCACTTCTTGACGCTATCCAACAAGTCCCGGCTTATGCTAAATTTCTTAATAATATGTGTACGAAGAAGAGAAAGACCAATGTGCCTAAGAAAGTGTTCTTGGCCACTAATATAAGCGAAATTCTGTCTGGTCCCATTCCGGTGAAATACAAGGATCCCGAATGTCCCACCATTTCCTACACCATTGGACATACCAAAATCAGTAGAACGCTTCTTGACCTGGAGCAAGTATCAACTTGCTACCTCTCTCAGTATACCAGCAACTTGGGTTGGGTGAGCTAAGCCCAACTCGAGTCACCATTCAGCTAGCTGACCGATCTGTGAAGATCCCGAAGGGGAAAATCATAGACGTCCTTATCCGGGTCAGGGATTTCATTTACCCCGTTGACTTCATTGTGCTTGAGACCCAACCTGTGTCCAATCTTAGGTCTCAAACTCCCGTCATCTTACGGTGCCCATTCCTTGCTACAGCCAATGCCATAATCAACTGTAGGAACGGGTCCATGCGATTGACTTTTGGAGACATGACGAAGGAAGTCAATGTATTTAATCTTGGAAGACAACCTAGGGATGTTAATGATCAGACGTTTGAGGTCAATTCTATTGAAAACCTGACCAGTGAGCATGAGGAAAGCATGGAGACCGACATTGAGGCAGAGTTTGATCTGGAGGCTGAGGATTTTAATCTAGACCAGATCGTAAATTCAGCAGTGGATTGGGCATCAAGCCCAAGTGTACCTCATCATAGGATTGAAAACCCAGAGATTGCCTCCAATGAAGCAACACCTTCCCTAGAGCTAAAAGCCTTGCATGAACACCTCAAGTACGCCTGCCTGGGCGGAAAGGACACCTTGCCAGTTATCATAGCATCCCACCTGACTGAGTAACAAAAGGACATCTTAATGTCTATTCTGAAAAGACATAGGGAAGCCATTGGATGGACGATGAAGGACATTAAGGGAATAAGTCTAGCTATAGTGCAACATAGAATCCATTTAGTCGATGAAGCAACCCCTAGGAGGGACCCACAACGCAGGCTTAACCCTCTCATGCAAGAGGCAGTTAGGCTGAAATTCTGAAACTATTAGATAATCGGATAATTTATCCCATTTCTGATAGCTAATGGGTTAGCCTTGTTCATGTGGTCCCAAAGAAGGCTGGCTTTACGGTGGTAGAAAATGAGGAAAAATAGTTGGTACAAACAAGACTGCCTACCAAGGTTCGTGTTTGTATCGACTACAGGAAGCTGAATGCAGCTACCCGTAAAGACCACTTCCCGCTACCCTTCATCGACCAAATGCTTGAGCGTTTGGCTGGACATGAGTACTACTGCTTTCTAGATGGGTACTCGGGATATAATCAAATCCCCATTGCTGCAGAAGACCAGGAAAAGACGACGTTCACCTGCCCGTTCGGAACCTTTGCTTATCGACGCATGCCTTTTGGATTGTGCAATGCTCCTGCAACGTTCCAACGGTGCATGCTTAGTTTGTTCTCTGACATGGTGGTACGTTTTCTTGAGATTTTCATGGATGACTTCTCCATCTATGGAGATTCATTTGATCAGTGTCTTCATCACCTAGGGTTAGTGCTACAACGATGCATTGAGAAGAACCTAACTCTAAACTAGGAAAAATGTCACTTCATGGTGAGACAGGGGATTGTCTTGGGCCATGAGATTTCGAGGAGAGGCATAAAAGTGGATAAGGCTAAAGTAGAAGTGATTGCTAAGCTTCCACCACCCAAAAACATCAAGGATATTAGATCCTTTTTAGGGCATACTAGGTTCTACCGACGGTTCATTAAGGACTTTAGCAAAATCGCGAGGCCCTTAACCAACATGCTCGCTAAGGACATGCCCTTTGATTTCAACGATGAATGTTTCAAGTCATGGGGAAAGCTTAAGCAAGAACTTATTTCTGCGCCATCTGCTCCTAATTGGGCCCAGCCATTTGAAATCATGTGTGATGCATCTGATTTTGCTATTGGCTCTGTTCTAGGACAACGCATCGATAATAGCCAGCACGTGATTTACTATTCGAGTAGGACCTTGAATGACGCCAAACAAAATTATACAACGACTGAGAAGGAATTCTTAGCCGTTGTCTTTGCGTTAGAGAAGTTTCAGCCTTGCTTGTTAGGTTCAAAGACGGTGATTTTTATGGATCACTCGGCTCTGAAATACCTCATGACCAAAAAGGAGGCAAAAGCCCGACTAATTCGGTGGATCCTTTTGCTTCAAGAATTTCACTTAGAAATTCAGGACAAACGAGGTATAGAAAATGTGGTCGCTGATCATCTCTCATGAATTCTGAATGCACCAACCATCCAAGCTCCGATCAACGAGGATTTCCCAGACGAGCACATCCTAGCCATTCTTAAGGAACCCTGGTATGCGGACATTGTTAATTACCTGGCCACGGGACAATTACCCGCTGACTGGACAAAGCAAGACTAATACCGCTTCTTTGCCCAAGTACGGTACTTCTTCTGGGAAGAACCATATCTTTTTAAGTATTGTCCTGACTAAATTATTAGACAATGCATACCAGAGGAGGAACAGAGGAGTGTGCTCAGCTTTGCTATGACCTTGCATGCGGAGGACACTTTGGTCCCCGCAAGACTGCAGAGAAGGTTCTACAAAGTGGGTTCTACTAGCCCACTTTGTTCAAAGACTCATATCATTTTTGCAAGTCATGCACATATTGTCAGAAAATTTGGAAAATTTCAAGAAGAGACATGATGCCCCTGAACCCGATCCTTGAAGTTGAAATTTTTGATGTTTGGGGGTATCGATTTCATGGGGCCATTCCCTAGTTCCTTCGGCACCCAGTTCATTTTGGTTGCTGTAGATTATGTCTCTAAGTGGGTAGAAGCTGTGCCAACTAAGACGAATGACAACAAAGTGGTTGTCAAATTTCTCAAAGAGAACATCTTCTCCCGATTTGGCACCCCCAGAGCGATAATTAGTGATAATGGATCACATTTCTACAACAGAGTTTTTGAAGCTCTGATGCGAAAATATTCCATCAATCACAAGTTATCTATGCCGTATCATCCCCAGACAAATGCGCAGGTCGAAGTCACTAACCGACAGATCAAGCTCATTCTGGAAAAGACTGTCGGACAAAACCGAAAGGATTGGTCGGTTAAGCTCAATGATGCATTGTGGGCTTACCGCACTACTTTTAAGACAGTTCTGGGGTTGTCTCCTTATAGAATCGTGTTTGGAAAAGCCTGTCATCTGCCAGTAGAATTAGAACACTGGGCCCTCTGGGCAATTAAGCAACTCAACTTTGATCTGACCAAGGCCGTGAACTTAGGAGACTGCAGATTTCAAAATTAGAGGAGATACGGAATGAAGCCTATGAGAATGCCCGAATCACCAAGAGCAGGACTAAACTTTTTCATGACAAAATCATAACCCGGAAAAACTTTGCACCGGGAGATAGGGTTCTGCTGTATAACTCTAGGCTTCATATTTTCGCGGGGAAGCTGAAAACTCGTTGGTCGAGACCGTTCATTGTGCACACTGTTTTCCCACACGGTGCTGTGCTTATTGCAGACCCTAAGAACAACACGAAATTCAAAGTGAATGGGCAAAAACTGAAGTCCTTCTTGACCAATGAGCCTATGACTCCGGATAATAGTGTGCTGACTCTTTTTGCCCCGTCATACACCTAACCACAACAAATAAAAAAAAACAAAAAATTTTGTTTATCTTCTACATTCTTTTTAACATTTCTTTCGCCTATTCGCACTTGGCCGGCCCGAGTCCACGAAGATGGTGACATCATTTCTTCCCCTATTTATTGCATTTGCATTTCCATATGCATTCATTGAGGACAATGCATTAGATGGGTGTGGGGTGGGTGCTAACACTTTTTCTTTTTTTTCCTTTTATTCTTTCTTTTTCTTTCAAAAAAAATCTCTAGATTGAAAAGAAATTTCATACTCTTTATAAAAATATCAAAAGATTGTAGGAATTACGGGAACCTTATTAATGAATCTTTATTTTTGCCTAAATAAATAAGAAAGATTGGTTTGACTAAAAAGTTAGAAGGGATAAGGAAAATAACTCATACCGTTTATTTAGCTTTAGTAGAATATGCATAACCCACACACACATGCTTGGGATTTAGAGACACAACTCTGAAAAAAAAGAAAAGAAAAGCTGGATAATTGTGCCTCAAGAAGCATGATTACTCACGCCAAAAAAAAAATTCTATATACAATAATGTATAAATAAATCTTGATTTCGTGGCCTACTCCACTTGCATATTTGACCTGAGTGGTGTTTTTTCACCTGGTGCCCTAAGACTATCTGGTTTGGGAGTCATCGGTTTGATATGTGTTACATAAGTGAAGTAGAAAGCCTAATGGAATCAAGAATAATAAATAAATATTAATAAAATCAAATGATATTCAAAGTTGAGTTGAAAAATCCCAAGCACATCACACTTACACATTATGCATATTTATCTAACACAAAATAAAAGAATGAATTAGAAGTACAAGATCCTTTCTAAATTTAAAGAAAAACCATAGTTTCTTCTTTTATGAAGGCTAAAGTATGAGAGGACTTATGAAGGTTAAACCTAATTTTTACATCATTCGGTCACTTTTACTTAGATTATTGAAAGTTCTTTTTCATGAATAAAGAAAAGAGAAAAATTCTTTCTAACAACTAACTTCTTTTCTTTACTTACTGGATTTTGTGGGTGCAATCCGCTGAAAACCTCAGGAGACAATACTCCTCCTCTAAGGGAAACCTAGAGGTTTAAAGGCTTGTTGCACATGCTCCGTGCAATCGCATCACCTGCGAAAGTGGTATAATAATTTTCTTATTTTTGTTTTGGTCGGGACGAGCAAAAAGATAAGTGTGGGGGTGTGATTAGTCTCTAATTTTGCATAATTTTCATCACATTCTCATATTTATTTCATGTAAAATTTTGCTAATAAAACCTTGCTTGCTTGATCCTAAGTCCATGGTGTGCAAATGAAGAAGAAGACCTAAATCATCATTTAATTGGTGATTAAAAGCCTACCAAGTAGCCATTGACTTTAGGGTGAAGATTTTGTCAGCCCAGGGTATCAAATCGCAAATCCAGAAGATCAAGGCATCAGAAGACAGTCTGGGCGACGCGCTGCCCGAAGCCAGGCGCGCGCCGCGCGCCTGTGCTTTGGGCCACGTGCCGTTCACGTGGCCCCCTTTCTCCTGGTGCCTATAAATATCCCCCTAGGGTCTTCAGTTTGAGCAGATCCAGAGTTAGAGCAAGTTGTGTAGCCTTGTTTTTAGTTTGTAGTAGTTGTTGTTGTTTTTCTTCTAGTTTTAAGTTTTAACCATTAAAGTAAAAGAGAGAGTGTGTAAAGTGTTGTATTTGAAGGGTGACAAGATAATACAAGTACTACTTCTCTTCCTTCTTTCCATTTACTTGTCTTTGCCATTTACTTTTACTTCCTGTTGTAGTGTAACTTCTTTCTTCTTCCCCTCTTTTCTTTTACTTTGTTGTAGTATAACTTTCTTTCTTTAACTTTTCTTTTCTTTTGTTTCTTGTAGTGCAACTCCCTCTTCCCACTTCTTTTCCTTTGTTATTTCTTTTACTTTTATGGCTAACTAACTTTTCATTAGCATGGCTAACTAACTACTAACCCACTAATTCCTAACACTTGATTGATAACCCACATGAGTCAATAGTGTCAAACAAGCCTTGTGCAAACAAGAGCTATGGCATCTTAAGACGAGGGTTCTAACTCTAGTTTACCTACAAGTATTTACTTTCTTTTACTTCATACATAATGAGTTTTTAATGATCTATGGGTTGTGTACTTTACTTGTTATTGTAAGTTAGAGACTTTTCCTTTTAACTTTGCCGATACCGTTAGTGCACTCGTGTCTTCCCTTATTTTCGCCTTCTATTGGATCTTGATAAGGAAATGTCCGAGTTTTTGCCGTGTAAAACTAAGTTTTAGGATGAACTTTCACTCGATTTCCACGTGAATAGTTCCAATGCAAAAGGGTTATGTTCGCCTATGATCCATCATGAGGCTATCTTCAAAAGTTAGAAATTAGTGGGAGCACTTAGTAGAAAGCTAGCCATGCATTTTTACAACTAAGAAAAAATCACTTTTACAAACCACCAAAATATTTTCCAACAATTCTTAAAAATAACTTGTTTTCACTTTTCAATTCTTTATTTGGAAACAAGAACTTTCTTCTTCTTAAACTTTGAAGCCGCATCAAGCTTCCATCGCTCTCCCTCCTTGTGGATACGACCCGTATAGCCACTTCGCTACTACGGAAGAATCGCAAAAGCAGTAACATCAACCCACACTTCCTTCTCTTATTTTAGTGCTTGCTTTTTGCCGATCAGAACTCTGTCAGATTTTAGACTCGACTTTTAAGCCGAGTCATTCCAATAGCTCCGTCAAGCGCTCTAGTGACTAAACACTATTTTTTTGTCTGCGCCTCTAGCATTGCTTAAGCTCCTCTTGATTATGCTTGGCTGTACGCCATCACTTGACATGTTATCCTTGTTGTGCTAACACTTGCCATATTATTACCTGATATCTACATGCTATTACCTTATACCTGCCTCATGTCATGCTATCATTTGTCACCTGCCACCTGCCTGATCACTGATCATCTTAATATTAACACTTGATACCTGTCATGTTTAACTCTTGACTCATAATTATCACATTACGGGAATGTAGTACTGATTGGTGTTTTACCTGCACACAAGAATACAGAATTTCAGATCTAAGAATAGTATGTGCAAGGTACTCAATTCTACCGCTATAGCAAGTGGCTATGCGGATCGTGATCCACAGGGAGGGACTAGCGATGGAAGCTTTTTAAGTAAGTTCTCTTTTAGGTTACAAAGTGTTTGAATTAGGAAGAAGATGGTAGATTAAGAAGATGGAAAATAGATTATATACAAGAAATTAAATTGGGTGTTGTTGGTGTTGGTGATCTAAACTAAAGAAATAAAAGAAAAGAAAAATAATCTAAAAATTACTTACCTTTTCAGCGCTCATATACCTTGGATTCATTGCGACGACTTACCTTGTCTTTGAAGGCAATCAAGCATGGCGTATAGGATCTTCCCCATTCACGATCTACACTACGAATAAAAGGTGAGCTAAACTAACAAAGAATGGTTATTCATCACCATAGGCCATCAAGGGCACTTGCAAGGAGAAGGCAACTTCGAGGCTATTGAATTCACTTGGATTACAAACACATCAGAGGAAAATAAACGAAAACAAGAGTAAAGAATAAACAGAAACTTCGATTCGATTCTTATACAATGGAAGAAAAGACTTACTTACACAGATGTCACCTCAGTACAAGCTTGATCTCCTTCCTCCATGAAATTCGTCTCTCCTCTCAGTTACATAAAGAAAAAAGTAAAAAAATACATAAAAGAAAACTAAAAAAAAACCTAAGTTACAATCTAAAAATTTGCCTTAGAAAAACCCTAAGTTCCCGTCTCTGGGTCTCCCTCTCTGTTGCTCTGCAGGGGTATTTAGGAGATGGAGAAGTAGAGTCCCGGTACAACTCTCCACAAAAACTGAACGTCAACCTCATCCAGGGGGCCGCGTTTCGCCGCGTTTCCGCGGCCATAGTTTAGCTCCTGGCCACGCGTTTTCGCGCGTGGCCTCCTCTGGTCCGTCCATCTAGGTATATCCTTCTGGAATGTGCATACCGACTCTTTATTTTGAAAATTCAGGATAACTTGGGAAGCAAGTTACCCTAAATCCAAATCTTTAAAACGATTTTGTTATCTTTGCACTCTTCTCCCTTTATCTTTAGCCTTGTCCTGCAAGCAATTAGGGTTGAGTAGAAGTCTATCATTTTCCTCTTCTTTTAGCAATTAGGAGTTCTTTCTTATCCTTCATTTTCTTCACTTAGATTTTAAATAAAGAGTTTAAAAATCCAAGTTTAGATTAGGTTAGATAATAAGAAACTTCTAAATTACTATAACTTTTGCACATGGGCTTGCACATGGGCCTTTGGGCTTCTGGGCTTCATTTAGGCTTTTATTTCTTTATTTTCTTAATTACTCAAGGCCTGCACACATTAAATAAAAAACTTTAATATTAGTGCATAATTATAGGAATAAATAGGGAAATATGATAGTAAATGTAGTGATAATATGTATTTTTTATTACCTATCACACCCCCACACTTATTCTTTTTGCTCGTCCTCGAGTAAAAATAAAAAGAATAAGAAAAGAAAATTAATCTATCCTAACTCACTTTCGTAGGCATCACGGTTGCACTTAACATGTGCAATAAGCCGTTAAACCTCTAGGTTACCCTAGAGGACGAGTGTTGTCTCGTGAGAGTTTTCAGCGGATTACACCCACAAAATCCATAAAAAGGAAAATATTTGAAATATGTTTGAAGTGACTAAGTAGTCTATAAGTTTTAGGATTATCATTTTTATTCATTCTTAAACTTAGTCTTTATATAATAATTGTTATCCATTTTAGGTAAGAATCAAAATTGAATTTTTGTATAGTCTCTTTCGTTACCCTAAGTCATATGCATCCTTGTGAATCTTCACTAGGAATTCTTTAACTTGGACTCTCATGCCTTTTTTTATTATTATTTATTTATTTTTTTCTCTCTATTTTTTTAACATGTATAACTCATCTAATTTTCTTTCGTATAAGTATCAAGGCTTCTTGAGGCCCTCATACCTAGCTAATTGACTATTAGATGTTTTAGTACATATATAAATAATATTTCTTAGTTTTCTTAGGCTTTCTAATCCACCCATGTAGCGAACTTAAAGTCGGTGGCTCCCAACTGGTTGGTTTTAGGGCACCGGGTGAGAAAACACCCCACGGACTTAAGGATTCGAGTGGACTAGGCCATAAAACCAAAGATTCAATTTATAAAATCACCTTTAGGCGTGAATACTCATGCTTCTTGAGGCACATGTATCCAACTTAATTAGTGAATTTTTTTGTTTTTTTTATTTTTTATTTTTTTATAAGGCACAAGAGTCTTTGTCTTAGAATCCTAGATATGTAAATGTATTAGGTATGCACATTTCATTATGGTAAAAATCAAGACTAATTACTTATTCAATTTTTTTCCTATACCTAAAAATTCAACAATTTATTTATTTTGACCAAGTTTTTAGAAATCCTAATCATGATTTTCCTAATTCTTAAGATTAACTTAGATTTCTTTCAAAAGATAAGTCAAAATATTGTCCTTTTTTAAATTTTTTTTTGTTAGTATCTACCTATGTTAGTATGTTAGTAAATCCTCCCCCACACCTATCTCATGCATTATCCTCAATGTATGAATTAATGCATAGATGCATGAAAAAGAAGAAAGGGAAGGAAAATATTACCTTAAGGTGGTGGTTCCGGTGGTGGTCTGATTGGTCCACAAAATGCGGTCCAATCGAATTTTTGTGGAGTTCGGGGGAACCCACCAGAAATCTCTCTTGTATCCCACTAAAATAATGCATGTATGAACATTTTTTATTAAAAATTTAACCCCATCTAATTTTCAAATTTCATAATTAATTTCGGAGTCAATTTTGTCAACCGCCTTGTCCCAAAATGGAGTGTGAAAAGATAGAATGATTGACTTGGACATAGGAAGTACGGGAACTAATACCGACTCAGGAAAGTGACTCAAATCAAGTAAAGGTTCAGGAGTCGAGATTGGTTCAGGAGGTGGGTCCAAATCAATAAGTTAAAACTCTAGTCTACATTTATTTCCCACAATGGAATGTGATTTAATATTGGTGATTCAAGTTCAAGAATAACTGGTGTGGGTATCAAAACCGACTCTAAAATATTACTTAAATCGGGTAACAAAACAGGAGTCAATATTGATTCGGGAATTTGAACTGGATCACAATTTTAGAATCTAGGTCACATATCTCATTGAGTTCAATACATAAAAATAAGAACTGACCAATTTGTCAATGGGACTTTCAAAAGTATGAAATTGGTCAAGTTCAATATGATGATCATCAAAGATGGGTGATTCAATTTCATTATGAATTGGCACAAGATCCAATGTTGACTCGAGAAAATTGAATCAGGTGAAGACACCGGAGTCATTATTGAATCAGGAAGTAGAAT